>JAVTVY010033681.1:0-140225 GCA_036873755.1 Hanleya hanleyi | reverse complement strand
AGAAAAAAAAAAAAAAAAAAAAAAAAAAAAAAAAAAAATCCCTGCCTACCTACCGACCCACATTTTGGAGATGCCCGTTACGGGAAACAGGAATTTATTTTTGGATGGCCTCAGTGTGTTACATATATTGATTGATGATAAAAAATGGACTCCCCGTGTGACTTGAAAACACAAATAAGGAGGCCCAGGAAATAATTTTAAAAAGTTCATATTTCCAATCTTACCAAGAAGTAGAAATTTTGACAAATTGAAATTCACATCCACACATACAATCCACATAGTCACCAAGTGTGATGTGTACAAGAATTGTTCTGTACGACATCCGATCCCAAGCCCTTACAGCATCACTATGTTTGCTATGTTTAACAATTGTTAAATGCATCATTACGGCATTCTAGGATACATAATATGGCAAAGAAAATTGATGCTATTCCTAACAATGTGTGACTCAGTTGAGACTACATACACAGTCACATATATGGCTAGCTGGCAAGACAATATAGAATAGAATACTGCAGAGTGAAGCAACCCCTCGGGTTTTGTGGGGCCTTAGCAAATGAGAGTTGTTAGAGGCAAAATATTGAAGTGGTTCTCCACCTAAACCTCAACCAAATACAATTAATCATGTCCCATCCCCAGGTAAAAGAACTATTAACTGAATCCCAACAACGGGACTGAATGTGGAAACATGTGAAAGCCCTACCCCAGCCCAGGCGCATGAACTTGTTCGACTCCTGCATTATTTTATTGTTTGTCGCGAACGGCGTTAGCAACAAGTACTGGGGAATTGACCGTTTGGCACAGGGACCTGTTCTTGATCGTACAGAGAAGGGCAAGTGCTACGGCGGCCGGTATAGACAGGTAGAGAGTTGTTTGATGATGATGATGATGTGGTCTTGAAATTGGCCTATTGCGCGCCAAAGATAATGTCACTCTGGTAGAATTTCACGATTGGATAGCCTTCAACTTTCACTTAGTGAAAAAATTGTCACTTAGTTGACTGCTATTTCGGTCTTCAGCCCGACACAAAGTAAAATAAAGTTCAAAAAGAAAAAACAATTTTTTGTTTCTGTTGTTGTTGTTGCAACTCAATGCCGGTGTGGACCTATTTGAAGTGTAATGTCTAATGAACGAGACATTTCCTTTTACGTGTTCCTTTTACCTGAAACGGTGAATTAACTATTCGTTTATACAGATGTGGAGCTGTAAAGAAAATGCATTGCCGTGATTTGGCAGCCTTGGCAGTCGCCTTGGACTGCGATTTCTGTTGAAAAACATTCAGAAGGTCCGCCATATTGTGTATATAATTCCTAAGAGTGACGTGACGTCACTCGTTCTTCCAGCCGGTATGACAGCGCGAAAAATGACTTTGGATTGTTTTCGCGTTTTCTTGATAAGTGAGTGAAATATCAAGAACACAATGGATTTTATTTCACTATACAAAGCAACTAACAACATTTAAAATCTGACATGGGGGTGAATAGCTACTTACTCTTAGATACTAAATCTAAAACTTCAAACCACGTGAAGCATCGGTGGTTCAGTGGTAGAATTCTCGCCTGCCACGCGGGTGACCCGGGTTCGATTCCCGGCCGATGCAAACATTTTCGTCTTCCATTTATAGTCGTAATTTTTTCTTTGGTTTGGAAAATCTGTCTCTGTGTCTAGAAATTTATATCTGAAAACCGTCACTGACAAAAACAAAACAAAACAAAAAGTAAATCTGGAGAACTTTTTTTTATATTTCTTTCAGCCATATATAGAATACATAGATGTATATTTTATATATGTAACATATAAATTCATCACATGGGCACAAATGATGAACCAAATTCATCGCTTTTAAACGTCTATCTATAACTTTATTATTTACCTTATCTTTATTGCATCTCACTAAAAAAAGATCTTTTTGTTTTTATTTATCTTCAGATACTAACAGCTGTATATGTTATAGACAAAAAAAAATGACGTTCAAATTAAATTCATCCCATATAAGCATTACCGGTATCTATAAAAGCAATGTTTTACGGTACTTGGGAAAAAAAGTAAATAAATAAATAAATAAAAAATTAAAATACATGTCAAGTAGTAAATTATCTAACATGATGTTATGACCAATGCCACGTAGCATAAAAAAGTTTACTAAAAAAAATATAAAAAAAAGCCTTAACATGTTATGGAATAACAGTGGAATAAGCCTTGACTTCATTAGCATGGTATGGAATATTCCTTAGCATGGTGTGGAATATTCCTTATCATGATGTGGAATATTCCTTATAGCATGGTATGGAATATTCCTTATAGCATGGTATGGAATATTCCTTAGCATGATATAGAATATTCCTTATAGCATGGTATGGAAAATTCCTTAGCATGGTATGGAATATTCCTTAGCATGGTGTGGAATATTCCTTATAGCATGGTATGGAATATTCCTTAGCATGGTATAGAATATTCCGTATAGCATGGTATGGAATATTCCTTAGCATGGTATGGAATATTCCTTAGCATGGTGTGAAATATTCCTTAGCATGGTGTGGAATATTCCTTATAACATGGTATGGAATATTCCTTAGCATAGTATGGAATATTCCTTAGCATGGTGTGGAATATTCCTTATAGCATGGTATGGAATATTCCTTAGCATGGTATGGAATATTCCTTAGCATGGTGTGGAATATTCCTTATAGCACGGTATGGAATATTCCTTAGCATGGTGTGGAATATTTCTTATAGCATGGTATGGAATATTCCTTAGCATGGTATGGAATATTCCTTAGCATGGTGTGGAATATTCCTTATAGCATGGTATGGAATATTCCTTAGCATGGTATGGAATATTCCTTAGCATGGTATGGAATATTCCTTAGCATGGTGTGGAATATTCCTTAGCATGGTATGGAATATTCCTTAGCATGGTGTGGAATATTCCTTATAGCATGGTGTGGAATATTCCTTATAGCATGGTATGGAATATTCCTTAGCTTGGTATGGAATATTCCTTAGCATGGTGTGGAATATTCCTTATAGCATGGTGTGGAATATTCCTTATAGCATGGTATGGAATATTCCTTAGCATGGTGTGGAATATTCCTTAGCATGGTATGGAATATTCCTTAGTATGGTGTGGAATATTCCTTAGCATGGTGTGGAATATTCCTTAGCATGATGTGGAATATTTCTTGCTAAGTTGCGGAATATCCCGCTTTTGCTATAGTCGGGAAGTATTCCTGAGACATACCAGATATTGGGGTGCTGTCAACCGAGAAGATCGAGTCAATTTAGCATTACGGTATATTTTCACGGTCTTGACTCAAAAACAACTCTACCAGTTCAAACGATCTCTACCAGTTCATGGAATGGGGTGTAGCATGCCCGTTGGAGGCAAGATAAACAACCAAGCACCGAAAAGTTCTGTAAAACTATAGCCCCAACTGGGACCTAATGATACTGTCATTAGGTCCCACGTATATCCTAGCCACCATCGTAATGTAGAAGCCCGAATCGTATAAACAATGATTTAGTTGCTCCTTACCATGCATTTTCCGATAAAACGTATCATGAACTAGTCCGAATCGTCCGAACGGCCAACATCTGTTGTCTTTTGGAGTGGGTTTCGCCGCCTTTTGTACCAGTCGCCGCTGAAAATTTCAAACAGCTCCGCCATGTTTGTTTCCACGCCGGAGTGTCGACTGCGAAAACGGTGACCGCAATAAACACCACACACGCCACCGTTTGCGCAGTCGACACTCCAGCGTGAAAACAAACATTGCGGAGCTGATCATATATTCAAGCGGGGACTGGATGGAACAAAAGGCGGCGAAACCCACTCAAAAAGACAACAGATGTTGGCCGTTGTTACTCTTCAGTGGGCCTCATTAAACTGTATCACTTGGCCCATCTAAATTATGCACAACATGCAAGAAGTTCTTGCAGAATACAGACAAATATTACTATATAAATATTGGAATAAGCGATTAATTTTTAACAATAACGTTGAAAATTAATTTTAAACAATTTTCCAAATTTATCATCATGTTAGATAATGCATAAACAGATTTGGGAAATTGTTTAAATAATTAATTGTCAACTTTATGGTAAAAAAAAATTAATCGCTTTTACCAATATTTTTATGGTAAAATTTGTCTGTAGCAAGTGTTTCTTGGTTGCACTCTAATTTAATAACAATTACACGTCCATGCATTGAATGTACTGCATATGCACCTTAAATATTCGTCTTCTGGGGCTTTTGGGGTCTTTTGTCCCCTGGGTCTTTTGTCCGGACACCTCAGAGAGTTCAGCGGCTGGTGGGATGAGCGTTACGCCAACAAGGATGATGACAGAAGCCACTACCCTATGTTTATGTATACTATGACTGTCTTTTTGAATTTGGTGCTACTACCGTTATATGGAATATGGAATAGGTCTTTGGATTATGGACGTGGATATTCTTTAATGGACGACGGCTGAATTATGAATGTACAGTAAGTGGAGAAACCGATGTGGTGTAGATATATGTTGGGCCTGTAAGTACAAGAGTCACATCTTAAAATCAGTAGCTAGCCATAGTCAATGGATGCTAATCATAGAAAACATGTGGCAATGCTGCAGGCCTATGATAGTAAGAGATATAGACAAGGAACGAAACAAGAGTCCAGCAAAACGGCCGAATAACCACTAATAAAGCAATTTTGCCACCACAAATTCACCCAAGCCTTCCTAATATATTAGTTAGTGCTCACGAACAGTTGTTCCGATCATATCCCGTTCTCAGCTCGAGTTTTTGTCGATCTTTTCAAAGTCGTCCACCGAACCTTTTACCTGTGACACTCTTACTATCATTGGCCTACAGCATTGTCACTGTTTCCTATGATGCTAACAGAAGCTAACAGAGAATGTACATGATTGCTGAGACTGTGCGTAGAGTGTTCCTGCTAACCAAATATAATCGTTACATATATATTCAGGAGCTAGCCATCGTTCAAATTGTGTTTTCAATGTTACAAGTATATCTATTCCTACGAAGTAGGCTCTCATTTGCAAATTGTCCGATAATGAGTGAGTCAGTCAGTGAGCGAGTCCATCCGAATCCTTTCGTCGGCAAAATAAGGAGATCCGTTGACATTAGAACCTTGATTTTTGGCATGAAGGTGCATTAGGGGACTGTTACCAGCATGTTCTGAGCTCACCTATTTTTGGTGAAATTTCTGATGATTTTTGATGAAAATCACTATAGTGATTCCGACTTGGGCTGTGCCCCTCTTAATATAGGCAGGATTTCAATTTGGGGGGGTCCAAGAGTTCAGTGCGCGTCACAGTCCTAATGCCTACCCTGGTCCTGTGACGTTAGACACACTGCTCATGTGATATAAACCGTATGGAATTAATTGAGAATGTACATGTTTGCTGAAGCTCTACGTAGAATGCTCCCGACAACTTAATATAAGCGTGAGATACAACATTGTACACGTTGGTATAATGATGATAGCTAAATACTGATACGACATCTAATTCAACATTCATTAGGTAGTCATCGTCCATAAGAAATTCAGTGTCTATATTTGAAAATATCGTGTATATCTATGTTCTAAATACTAATACACTGCTTAACGGCACAGTGTACAACCAACGTACACTATAGCCTACATAGAAAACCGCTAATGGATATTAGCAAATGCTGGCTAAGCCCTTTTGGGTACCAAGTCTCTTTCTCATATCTCCTGGGTTTTTTCTTGAAGTTTCTCAAAATGTTTGACATATGTCAACTTTGGCACATTAATACAACACAATTTTACCATGGGGTTGGGGATGGTCTTTTGTGTAATTATAAAATTACAAAACCTTTTATATTTCTCTTTTTGATTTCAAAGAGCTTTACTCCAATATAGAGAATTGCACTTCCTTCTTCATTATACATTGAATTGTTCGGACATTTACGGTATATCTCTGATTTATTGGTATCAATGGTTCATAGCGTGATGCTAATATAATGCCTATACTTGGGTTTTCAGCTATACTTGGGTTTTCGATAACATCTTTATATATTGATTCTATTTCCTGTTATTCACCTCCCCTTAAAGTTCTTCAGTGTTAGAAATCTGAATGGATTTTGTTCTGTTTTATTAGGTCTTCTTATGTACATGTAACTTCAAAGTTTGCTGACAAGTTGTTTTTTTTGTGGATATTTCGAATATGACAACTATTAAAGCAGGTCATGTTATAGGGATCTCAAGTGTGGCTGATGTTTGCGAACAAAAGTTGATATATTTGTTAAGGGGCGTAAGGTTGAAAAACAACTTGCAGCCGTGTGACTCGGTCGCAATATTGAAAATACTGTGCTCAATCTATAGCCCTTGTAGATGCAAAACTAGATACTGTTTCAAACTTCAACTTTATTTCACCTTGGTCACGTTGTGACATAAGAGGTTACAATATTTACAGTTTAGAAAACAGAGGTGGCCTAATTTTATCAAACAATAACAAAAATACATGGTCCAAATCCGTAGATCTGGAATATATGTACAATTTGGTGCGATGCACCGCATTACAGTGCAATAATTTGTTTTTCAATATATGCTTTTATGAAGTTGTATGACAATTATTTGAATAATATATACAATATACAGCACGAGTAATAGTTATAAATAATCGTGATAAATATCCCATCAACGGTCCCAACCCATATGAAAAATATAAAATATCCGGCATATAAAGCTAGGGAACGCCGATAGGGCACCGATTCTTCAAGATTTACATAAACATGCACAGCGTAATAACAAAATCACAAATATACATATATACATACATAAGTAACTTATTTGTCGGGGATTTTGAAATTACCAGTGTTAAATAATTCCCATTTTTTGCATCTGAATTAACGGGAAATTAGGGGATAATATATACAATGTATATACACAACTAACTTATTTGGCGGGGAATTCTTTCAGGACCGCAGTTAAAAACAGACTCAGTTTTTTAAGTAATTTGAAGTTGTCTGTGTTGAATAATTCTCGATATTTTATGTCTGAGTTACCAGTTAAGTAATATTTAGGAATATTATATGTTCTAGATATATCAAAATGTGAACAATGAAACATATAATGATATTCATCGCCGATGTGGTTCAAGTTACATAATTTACATAATCTTTCAGTTTTCTGTATGTTTTCCCATCTACCAACCTCGATGTGATTACACAGTCTAAATTTTACAATTGGAGTATAAAGTCTTGGAGGTAATACTAGTAAATAATTTTTTAAACAAATGTCAGATTTAAATGCTAAATAATTTATACCTTTGGATGATGCATGTACTGTAGTTGACCAAACCTGTTGATAGGCCTACTGATCACTCTGTAGTTACTGTATATGGCGAGTGAACCATCGAATATTCCCCACGCTCTGATTCAACCAGATGTCACTACATCCCAATTCATCTAAAGGTGTTTTAATAAAGTGCATCCACTTGCTTTTGAAATTTCCTGACACATAGGAGTTATGTAGTAGTCTATACATTAGAAATGACATTTTTGAGGTTTTTCCTTGGATCAAGTTAGCCCAAAATGTCAGCATTCTTTTCTTTACTGTTAAAATCAGTGGGTATCTACTCAGATCTCCATATAACATATAATGCGGGGTAGACTTTCGGACATACAGTACGTATTTTAGAAAATTTGTATGAACAGTTTTAAGAATATTTAGGTCACTAAACCCCCAAATTTCGCAACCATAAAATAGAAGAGGTGCAACAGTTTGGTCAAAAAGTAATAACTGGCAATCAATAGGGAGACATAGGTTTCTAATACGGGTATATAACAAGTGTATAGGCTATGCCTGCCTGTTCAACTATATTAGTTAATGCATTTGTGAATGATCCTGCTTTGCTGAAGACAATACCGAGGTATTTATAGTTGTCAACGATTTCTATTTTCTTGTTGGTAATAACAAAACTCATAGTTGCATTTTCTACAGCAAAATACAATTATATTCGTTTTCTCTGTATTAATGTCTAATTTCCAGTCATTACAATAGTCTTAAAAGGCGTCTAACGCTCTCTTAGCTCGATCGGACTTTGTGCGACAATAACAGTGTCATCTGCATATAATAACACAATGATACATATTGCTGTCGTCAACATGTCATTATCAAGGTCTATAGAAATACCATTAACTCTGTGTAGTAAAAAGTCCTCCAAGTCGTTCATAAATAAGGAAAATAGGATAGGTGCATGTCTTTCCCCTTGTCGGATTCCCGTGTTACAGGCAAACAGCGACGATATATTATTGTCAAGTCTTACATAAGATTTAATATTTCTGTACATACTATGTATACTGGTACTGGTGAGAAACTGCTTGTATTGACTATCGAAAATAATCTGTTATGGTCTAGAATAATGTAATAAAAGAAACCGTTCCAGATATTAAGGATTCTCCCTGCAAGAAAGCAATATTTTTATTCCTTTGTATTGCTTATATGGACTATTGTTTTACTGTGAAACAATCAATTTGTGTTTTTCATTGATCTGTGGCTGATATGAACAGATTAGAAAGCCAACAAAAGCGACAAAAGGACAATGAAGCTCCTCTTAGTCTGCGATACCACATCTAGCAGGAATGACCTGTGTAAGCTTTAGGATGGTTCCCCAGTCTCTTTTATATACCGATATAATATTGTTGTTTAGGTCTACAACGCTTTAATGAACTGCCACCTTCTTATGATCTTGTGCATCTTAAACCCCAACGGAAGCAACTGTGCTCTACGAGTATTAATCTTCTAACTAAATTATATCCATCCGCAAGACCAGAGATGTTCAGAAACTCTTATAAAGTTATGGGGTCTCCACTGTATTTTTTTTTATTTATTCAATATATTTATACAGGGTAGCCCAACTCAGCCAAGATGGCTACTTTCCAGTGGGGCCCTGTTTCATACATCACATACATACACAAGTAACAATAGGCAAACAAATAAATAAATAAAAAAGGAAGTATACAGAGTAAGAAATATGTACAAATGTATGTAAAATCAGGGGTTCTCATCTGATAAAAGGCCGGTGTAATAAACAACTATCAAGAGAGTACTATATTAAAACATGTTGTATAATATTCTTTTTAAAAGTGTTAAGAGATGGACTATTACGAAGTTCGTATGGTAGACCATTCCATAATTGAGCACCCTGATATCTGAAAGTACGTTGGCCAGTGTGACCAGTGGCTCTCTCTATATACAGTTGATTCGTTTCAGCTTGTCTGGTAGATCTTGCGTGCACTGACGATACATATTTAAAATAATCTTGGAGATAAACAGGTATATCACAGTTCAAAAGTTTAAAAACAAAAGTACACTTGTGCATTCTAAAACGTTGATTGCAATTTCCCCAAGACAGTTCAGAAAAAATATCAGCCGTAGATCTATCTCTTATTTTACACATTACAATAACTCTAGCTGCTCTGTTTTGGAGTTTCTGTATTCGGGTTATGTGTTTCTGAGAGCAGTTAGACCATACAATATCACCATAGTCATTTGTAGGCAGAATCATTGAATTGTACAGCAGTTTTGCAACATCTTTCGTGATAAAAGGTCTAAGACGGCTTAAAACCGCTATTCTACCAGAGATTTTATTACAAAGGTTGTTTATATGAGTATCCCATTTAAGAATATTGTCAAACCATAGGCCCAAATACTTAAAATCAAACACTCGTTCAATAAAAGAACCAGCCATGGATAAGTTAAAATGTCCAGAAGACGATACTCGTTGTTGAGAACCTAAAAGCATACACTTTGTCTTATTAACATTTAGAGTCAGTCTGTTCTGATAACACCAATTTTGGACAGAGTTAAGATCATCTGACATTGCCGTTCCTATATCTTGTCGGTATTTGGATGAGTAAATAAAAGCAGTGTCATCAGCATATAATACAACATCACAGTTATGTACAGCTAAAGGAAGATCATTTATATACAATATAAAAAGCAGAGGGCCCGAAATGGACCCTTGTGGAACCCCATACTTAACTGGAAGAGGCGAGGATGTAGTGCTATTAAAAGAGACGCATTGGGTTCTGTTAAGTAAATAATTTTGAAACCAATATATATCCGTCCCAGTAACGCCAAGTTTTCTCATTTTTTGTAACATTAATTCACAGTCCACAATATCAAATGCTTTATTCAGATCGAGAAATACAATGCCTGTTAAAAGACCTTTATCCATATTACTAAGGACGAGGTCCGACACATGAAGAAGTGTAGTGGTAGTAGAGAGAGACGGCCTAAAGCCGGACTGGAATCTATTTAAGATTTTATGTTGTTCGATGAAACTATATAGCTGCGTATGTTGTATAACGAACTCCCCCTCGCAACAACATAATGTTTCAGCTTCCCTATGATTAAGAAAGTGTGTGCTAATTATAAATTGTACTTTGAAGAATTTTTTAGCTTTAATTTAATATATTGCTAAACGATTTTACGATATAAACTTTGATAACGTGAGATGTTTTTTTAAAGAAATATAGCGCTGTGGTTGTGATCCATCTTAGTTCCTGACACATCCGTTATATTCCTATACCAAATTTTACATTTTTGCTGTGCTGTATTTGGTTCTTATACGTTATAGCGCTCGACCCCATGAAACTAGGCTTTATTTTTATGGGTTTTTTTTATCGAGATTAAATAATATTAGTCATTATTATTATTATTATTATCATGCCGTGATATCGTGAACAAGTGAATTGGAGAGACTGAATAATTCACACCAACTGAATTTTCGCATAGATGGATAAAATCTCCGGCCTTCAAACCGTGAAATTATATACGCTCCATTCTCAAAAGAATTACCTACAAAAAAGTTATCTATTATGAGTGCGACTCTATAGTTTACTGTAAAATGTAATTATGTAGAGCAAGCCTTGGTTTCCCCAGTGAAACTTACAACTACTTAGCTACATCATTTTTTCGCTCGCTACTACGAGCATGAAGACTACAACACGATAAAATATAATAATACATTCATATTCCTTATCATATCCATTTTGGAGACACCCCTCTCTGTTACAAACCCACCCCCCATGGTTCTCACATTATTTTGTGATAAAGGCTTCACACTATGTCTGCTTTTCACACATCACTGAAACTAAATCTTCTTCTCTTTGAAAAGAAGTCTGTGATCTTGACTTTCGCCTTTATCCTTGAATAAGATACAAACATAATATCAGTTATTTCCGCATCGCTGTACCTAAGCTCATCCGTGCTGTGAAAAGATTTGTAGAAATTTCTTGTGCATTCATTCTTGCAAAATGCAATTGCAATGTAATTTCTTCCCGCGTCACTGCAACCTGTTGAAAATACTCCTGTCGTTTAACAAGTAAACAATAACCAGCAATTGTGTTGGAAACATAGCAACCAACATTTGATATTCATCCGCCGTCCATAAAAAAAATTCCGCGTCAATATTTGAATGATATAGACCGGCGTATCTGCTGTTATAAATGGATTGTCCTCAATGACATCTGAAGGACAAAGACACACGAAAGCTTACGTTTGACAAACAATCTGGCCACATCTTTTTGTAATTTTTGACATTCAAAATTCGTGTTAATGTTTCGTTAGATATAACGTTGACTGAATTGAAACAAAAATAAAATTTATAGAATAATTACTTGCTGTTTATAATTTGTTGGGCATTGTCATTCTGGAAGCGTCGCTATGTTCAGAAGTGAAACGAGAAATGTTGGATTTGGTCCTTGAATAACGGTAATCTTCGGGTGTATGACTCAAGGTTGTCACAAGCAAAGTTTCGTAATATATATATAAAACCCATATATTTAAGTTGATCCGACATTCAGTTGGTAACTGTCGCCTATTCAAGATTAGAAGAAACAGAGAATTATAAGTAGTTGTGGAAGGCGGATATGTATAATTATCATTATTATGTAGACAGTTAGTGGTACATATATACCTTATCCCAAGAGCCGTTTGTAGTATTGTTGTCAGTCCAGACATGTGGTGCTCGTTATCTTCGCCGTGGTTTCCGGATCTGTGCAAATAGTTTTCGCTATGATAATCGCAACTGTCAGAGTGAAAGACACATTAATCAAGGCAAGCTGAAAATGGAAAGAATTCGTTTTACAAAATGTTAGGGTAAACGAATATGGCCTCATCACCGATGAATGACCATGAGCCATCACCAGGCAAACTATATTTTCTTCAGTTACAAACTGTAAGCCATATATAAGAGTGACGTGTATTGAAGGATAGTCTCCTACATCATACAGCAAGACAATACCATCACAGTCACTGGGAGGCTGGTTCACTTCAACTATGTTCATATCAACTTCCCCCTCGGAATGGCGCTTTCGCACCCCATTTCCATTAGCTGCTTCATGACCGCCCGTGTTTCCGCAATTATGAAAGTTTTTGAACATTAAAACCTGATCTCCACTTGTGTCCGCGTGTTCACGCGTTTTAAACAAGTTCTATTTTATGATATAAAGGGCTACTGCGTCAAAATGAGTAAAAAAAATTATTAATGAAAAACCATTTCAAAGCCCTTTCCGTGTAATTCATCGTACGGTAACTATATAGACGATCTCTTCGTTTTGGATGATACCTAAATATTTGATGCAGTGAAGACGAACACTACTGATATGTGTTAGGAGTCATCATATTTGCTCCTTTGTCTGTACAAAAATGAAATGGGCGCGGAGATTGTGAGTGGATAACGGCTTGCTACTGAACTGAATAGATATGTAAGGGGTAGGAAAAGTTGACGTCTGGCGACTAAAAAGCAACCATATGGCTCCACGGGATATTTCAGCCACGCTTTTATTGCAGATGTTCATGTGGAGACTAGGAAGTAACCATAAGGCCCCCAGCTTCGGCTAAGCGGAATTAGATACGCTAGCTCGGGTGATGTGTTGACAGATCAGCCCAAATAGCTAACGCATCTGATGTTAATGGATGAGCATCGAGGACGTCTGATTGAGTAAACGCCTCAACATGAGGTGAAGATAGTAAATGTAGCAATGTTGAATATGACGCTTCTATAATATACTTCAGCAAAGCGTTTGATAAAATTTGGCGTTTTAGCCTCATTTAACCAATGCACAGTCACACCGGTGTTGTAACTCTAAATGACAAACTCACAGGCATATAGCTATATGTTACGCTATCGCACATTGTGAAAGGAAGTGACAAGTGGGGTATACAAGTTTGCAAAAACCCATTTTAATATTCTGGATAAAATCCGTCCCTTCACAGCAGTATAAGCAGCTTCGGCACGCAACTTAAGGTACAGAGTTTGATGGTCATGATTTGTCGTTCAATCCAAAACCTTCAAAATTATTTTAGATTTATCCAGCAAATACAACATGTTTCTCAATGAAAGCGGTATTTCTTTTTCAACCAGTGTACTGGACTAACAAAATGTATAATTTTTTTCATAAAAAACACTTTGTGTTATTGAAACAAATCGAACCAAAATTATTTTCGAATATAAAATATTTTACAGTTTGACAATTTCTCTAGTGTATGGTTATTCTTGAGTTAATTAAGCAGAATTAGACCCAAGTTAGGAAGCGTAGTGCCCGAGATTCTGCACGCTACGATCGTATCGTGTCGTCAATTTAAAAAAAAACAAACCTGGAATTAACTGATTTGACAGAACAGCCGCGTCGAACAAGTTTCTGCAATAATATTTTTTATCGTTGAGTGGAACCATCGCATTTTCCCACAGGATTTAGCAAATGTCATTAGGCGAGTTATGTATACGCCATATGCAATATACCATGCAGACTTACTATGTCGAATTTGTGATCGGCTCTCTTGTCGAGCCAATGATAGGAGAGTATACGTCCTTATAAAAACATATGTTCTGTAGTTTTTATAAAGATTTAAGTCTAGTTATGATGTTCCGTTTGAACTGTTCGTGGTTTCCTTGCTCAAACCCAGATAAGGTGGGTGAATGTCCTTCCTGGCATCGCCTAGGATAAGGATTATTCAAAGACAGAGCCGTTTTTCAACGTTCAGTGAATGAGAACAAACGGACAGACAAAAGGTATCTTTCAATAAATTCTGCACATAGTCGTATTCATGAGACAATGAATACAGATCTGACAAAAGGATTGTAAAATTTTTGTACCCACTGAAATACGTATATGTTAATGGATTATGATGCGACCGAATTTCACTGAGGTAGGATTAAACAGAAACTCGAGCAACTCTATCGGACTGAAGGAAGCCTGTCCATTTCTGGGTAATATAATGTTCCGAAAGGACCTAGCCCATTGCTTCCATACTCGAGATAAAGAAGATATTGGTTTCAATGTTTTAAATAGTATATGGATAAGTTTATCCTTTGTGCCATTATCCATGATCCATTGAGGTCGCTATAGCAATTGATTAGAAAGCAACGGAAAATTATTACCTGACTGGAGAATTTGGTGTGGAAAGACGATCAACCGGTTTATTTGTCTACCGGTACTGCATCTAGCACAACACATTCGCAATATTACGTTTCTTAGTCGAGCGTGGGCTTTCATCTTTAGGCGTTGATTTTTAGATACGTCATCGAATGTTCATTTCAAGGCAGCAAAGAATTTGTTCAGTATTGCTCCGTTCCAGTTCCACACTGTATTTCAACAGACAACAAAAAGCTTTATACATTGCAACGATTAACAGCCCCAAAAGTCAAGTAAAATCACATCAACGAGAGTAAATCATGTCATTAGGCTAGCACCGCTGAATGACGGGGAATGTTTTGCGTTACATGCAGAACACGAATACCGTCAACAAACAAGAAAATCCACTGCGCGTCAGATTCCACGTCCATAGTTACTCGACAGAATGAACAAATCTCTCCAGTAAGCACAGAATAATGAAATTATTGATAGTGGTGATACTTATATTTTGCCAATGATACACCGACATGCATATACCACGACACGGAATGTGACTGATTTCTCGACGAACGCAATTAGTCGCCAATACGAGGATGCACCTCCTTCCAATAAGATCGCAGTGTTAGGTAATTGGATTACATGCCCCCGTTTGGAATAGGTCATAAATGATCAGAATCAGTGTATGCACGGGGCAAATGATTTGAGGAGAGTGGATACAGGCAGTATGGAAACAAAATATATGAAAAATATAGTACTTAAATAACTTTAAAACTATGAATCTGATTTCCTACATTCAGTTGTCATAGTCGATGTTGTCTCATCTGCAATATTTCTCCTGTGGTCAGTATGATAGCCATTTTCATGTACCATTCTATGCAGTTCATACAAACCCACTGTAGTGTAATGGACATAAGTTTTTCCTGATAAACTCAGACGTCTGGGTCGGTCTACCTCACAATACGTTAGAGATTATCTCTGTTTCGAACCGTTTGTCTGACAAATTCCGAACTATTCCATATTTGTGATCATGATGTCCAAAATTAAGTTTCTCTCTCTGGACATGGGGACAATACGATTATTATGGTTCAGAACGCTGTACGCAGATTGTCACAGATCTGGAAGATATTTCTCTGCGAACATTCCAAACGTTTTGTGAATTTGTGAAACTTCTTGTTCCTGCCTTACGGAAGATAAATCAATTCGAATCTCCAACCGAGATAATGAACTGGGTTGATATAGACAACAGGAATTTCTACAAGTGTATGCAAAGTAATAACGGTATCAATATTAGTATTATTGATGCGAGGAGTCTAGGTAGCCGGCCAGAACGTGTGAACGAAAGTGACGAAATGCTCTGCAGACGTCAATCCTGTCTGGGAACATACAAACAGTATCAGTTGAACAGTTCAAATATCGAAGTCCTAAGGAAATAGATATTCAGCTGGAAGAAGATGAACTTCACGCCAAAGAAATGAAATTTTACTTATACCAGCAGAATAACGACAAAATGTGTGCTGATTACAATCGTCCTTATGTACGTCGGAATCTACGAAGGAGTTATCCAGCAAATCCATTCATTCATTCCAAAGCGCGCTGTTGTAATTTGGCTTGCGAATCCGTTCGAGAGTGTGGGAACTGAATGTGCACTAAGACAAGAAAAAGAAATAACAGAACTTCTCAGCCCCAAAACAAAACTGAGAGCAAACTTACAAGGCTGAAACAGGAATTAAATACAAAGAAAAGTGTGTACAGCAAAATGTCACAGACGTTTGAATGTGGATTCATTCACATATGAATTGGACAAATCCGAATGAGTTCTTAGTGGATGGCGTGGGTACAATGATTCGCAAACGTGTCTTGGATAGGGATAAGTTAATCCTCCGAAAACATTACGGAGGGTAAGTTTAAACAAATTTGGAATACGCATGCATAATATCAGCCAACAACGAAAAGTTTGACATCAAAAACAATCCTGTGCAAAAAACTAACGAATCTGGTGATGGTCATGATGAGACAAGGCTTACAAATAGAAACAAATCATATATATATCCAACGTTGATTCAGGATACATTGCAACGATTACCAGCCTTAAAAACTCAAGTAAAATCACATCAACGAGAGTAAATCATGTCATTAGGCTAGCACCGCTAAATGATAGCGAATGTTTTGCGTTACATGCAGAACACGAATACCGTCAACAAACAAGAAAATGTACTGCGCGTTAGATTCCACGTCCATAGTTACTCGACAGAATGAACAAATCTCTCCAGTAAGCACAGAATAATGAAATTCTTGATAGTGGTGCTGCATCTATTTGACCAATGATACACCGACATACATATAACACGACACGGAATGTGACTGGTTTCTCGACGAACGAAATTAGTCGCCAATACGAGGATGCACCTCCTTCCAATAAGATCGCAGTGTCAGGTAATTGGATTACATGCTCCCGTTTGGAATAGGTCATAAATGATCAGAATCATTGTCTGCACGGGGCAAATGTTTTGAGGGGAGTGGATACAGGCAGCATGGAAACAAAATATATGAAAAATATAGTACTTAAATAACTTTAAAACTATGAATCTGATTTCCTATACATTCAGTTGTCAGAGTCGAGGTCGTCTCATCTGCAATATTTCTCCTGTGGTCAGTATGATAGCCATTTTCATGTACCATTCTATGCAGTTCATACAAACCCACTGTAGTGTAATGGACATAAATTTTTCCTGATAAACTCAGACGTCTGGGTCGGTCTACCTCACAATACGTTAGAGATCATCTCTGTTTCGAACCGTTTGTCTGACAAATTCCGAACTATTTCATATTTGTGATCATGATGTCCAAAATGAAGTTTCTCTCCGGACATGGGGACTTTACGATTATCATGGTTCAGAACGCTGTACGCAGATTGTCACAGATCTGGAAGATATTTCTCTGCGAACATTCCAAACGTTTTGTGAATTTGTGAAACTTCGAGTTTCCTACTTACCGAAGATAAATCAATTCGAATCACGGACCGAGATGATGAACTGGGTTGATATGGACAACAGGAATTTCTACAAGTGTATGCAAAGTAATAACGGTATCAATATTAATATTCTGGATGCGAGGAGGCCAGGACGCCGACCAAAACGTGCGGACGAAAGTGACGAAATGCTCTGCAGACGTCAACCCTGTTACACAGTCTGGGAAAATACAAACGGTATCAGTTGAAAAGTTCAAATATCAAAGTCCTAAGGAGATAGATATCCAGCTGAGAGAAAATGAACTTCGCGCCAAAGAAATGAAATTTACTTATACCAGCAGAATAATGACAGAATGGTTGCTGATTACAATCGTCCTTGTGCACGTCGGAATTTACAAAGGAGTTATGCCATCAATAGGAAACTACAGACTGTCATTCCAAAGCGCGTTGTCGTAATCTGGCTTGAGAATCCGTTCGCGAGCGTGGGAACTAAATGCACACTAAGACAAAAAAAAGAAAAACAGAACTTGTCAGCCTCGATACAAAACTGAGCGCAAACTTACAAGGCTGAACAGGAATTAGTTACAAAGAAAAGTGTGTACAGCAAAATGTCACAGCCGTTTGAATTCGGATTCATTCACATCTGATTTGGACGAATCCGAATGTATTCTTAGTGGATGACGTTGGTACAATGATTCGCAAACGTGTCTTGGATAGAGATAAGTTAATCCTCCGAAAACATTACGGAGGGTAAGTTTGAACAAATTTGGAATACGCATTCATAATATCAGCCAACAACGAAAAGTTTGACATCAAAAACAATCCTGTGCAAAAAACTAACGAATCTAGTGATGGTCATGATGAGACAAAGCTTACAAAGCTTATGACAGATTACAAACAAATCATATATATATCCAACGTTGATTCAGGGGGAACGCCTCCAGGCCGGAAGGGCATGCAATCGTCATTTCAAATAATCCGCCGTCTAGTAATTTACCTCTCACTCCACGCCACATTTTCTCACGATCATCCCATCGAGTGCAATCACACAAACTGTCCACAACGTGCCTTACACTCCCACGTCGTCAAAGTTCACCCCTAAGCCAGCGCACAAATTACCACGTCGCAGCAGCTTCAACCTCCGCCTACTCACAACTTGACTTACGTTTTCCGATTTTTCCTTTATCATAATAGTTACAGAACGTCTGGAAATATTGCCATATTAATGTCAGAGAAAGCACTAGGCCGGCAAATGCCAATGATGTGAACGACGAAGGTCGAGCGCCAACCAATTACCAATTTAGGTAAGTTACAGTTACAGGTTAGTGTTTCTGGATATTCTTGCATTTACCAGGTTTACCCCATGTTGAGGCGTCTACTCCATCAGACGTCTTCGGTGCTCATCCATTAATATCAGATGAGTTATTTGTTTGAACTGGTCTGCCATCACAGACTAGCGTATCTAATTCCACTGAAGCCAGTGCTAGGAGCCGTGTAGATACTTCAGGGTCTGAATGTGAGGTGTCGAGGGAAGCATTCCTGTAGAGTCATATGGTTGCTTTTTAGTGGTCAGACGTCGTCAATTTTCTCACCTCTTGCATATCGCTCCAATATTTAAAATGACGATGTTCAATCTGCGGGCTTGGGTATCCTTCTACCAGAATCCAACGTAGATGTAAAGGAATCGATTGAAGAAGTTCTTCGAGAAATATTTGCAGTTCACGGAGACGAGAACATGAATTTGGCGAAAGGACGATCAGTTATGTCCAACAATAGGCCAACAATAGATAAGTCAGCGGTGTCAGAAAGGACGACCGTACATTTTTCCTCCATAGCATTCCCTGAACTGTCCTGACAGATGCTGAAGATTTCTTCACTAATCGGCAAAGAAAGCTGTACATCTCAAGAGGCTCAAAGACTGGCGTTTTGCAAAGAATCTCGGGTTCAAGTTCATAATACACAATATAAAGACGAGAAGACGTTCATTAGAACAGAGAGCAATATCCCCACATCTCGGTCAGTGACTTGAAGGAGAGGCTCGCCAATAAAAGCTCGTCCATCGTCGATACGCTGATCTATTATGGGATAACTTTTGATAGGCACGTCTCAGTGCTGGCTACAGAGAAAACACGGAACTAAGTGCTCTCATACAGTACAATGTAAACCAGGGGAAAGGGCTATCACCTTACCATATTTACTAACTTGAAATAAATGGATGGACCATAACGGAGAACACCCCGTTAGACAAGTCCCTGGAGCGAGTAGTTGAAAATGAAAGATCATGGTACGATTAAATGACGGATCACGCGAGATACCATGTATAATGGGTGACTCTGTTTATGCAAAATGGCCTCTGGCGGAAAACTGCTGTCGAACTATGTTTCTCTTCCATACACCAAACGCGAGATGTGTTTAGGAGGCAAAAGAATATATAACATGGGATGATCAAATGACTGCCTCTTTGAAGACCGAATCTTGTCCCAATTATGTGAGAGCAACTAGAATCAGGTAAGCGCAAGGTAGCCAAGCGAGGTAAAGCGATACCGTGCGATTCCGAGGAGCCGGACTGGGTCGAACTTACAGTTCACTCTGAAATTTTAGCCAGGTGTACGGGGATTCCTCTGTGATAAATGTGGTCCAGGATATAACTGGACGCAATGTGACCTACATTATCCCAACCCGTAAGGGAAGAACTGGGTAAAGGAGACAATTGACCGACACGTGGAAGAAGAAAGTGAAGAAAGCCCGAGTCTTGACTTGCCATCGGTGGAATTAGAAAAGTTAGATGCTCTGCGGTTATCAAAACGTTGAGAAATTTCAAAGCAGATCCAAGAGATACAAACCGCTGAGGATGATGGTAAACGGCATTTCTGGTGCAGGGAAATCATATATGATAACATGTTTGATGAAGGCTGTACTCGGTATCTTTCAGTACAATCTGATGCTGTAAAAGTGATGATACCAACGGGAAATCTCATTGGAGGTGAATTAAGAATTCCCATTGGTCGAAAAGCTCATCAGAAATTACAGCCATTGGCTTCCTGTGGTGATAACAATGGAAAGAAGGCAGCTTTACTTTGGGATGGGTTGTTTCGGTTTTTTCGCTCTTCGGGGATTTTGATAGTTACCTAGTGGTTGTGATACTCTAGTACTTATTGCTGGGCCACTGACAGGCCACTCTTGGACTCTGCTGGAAAGGTCAATTTGACAGAAAGAAACTGCAAAAGAGTTACGAGACAGGATCCACTGTATAAGAAAGTGTGCTGCGCAGAAGACCATCTGTCAACTTAAACATACCCCCTAAAGTAACTGAAGACAAGTTTTCAGGTAACCCTAAAATAAGCACTAAATTTCTTTATAAACATATTCTAAGCTTTCAAATTGCCCACAATGCCAATCAAGATGACACCACACATAGCCTGTTTCCTATTTTCGATTTGCCCATTGAAAATAAGCACAAGCAAGTACAATTTACAATTGCTCACAATATTGTCCCCAAAAGAAAGTATTTGCATAAAATCAAAATTGCTTCCTCTTCAGACTGTTCAGAGTGTCAAAAAGAGGATGATATGTCACATTATACAATAATTGATCAGATTTTGGCCTATTCTTGAAATGACTATCAAATCCATCACTTCTGCTACCTGTTCAACATGCCACATTGTGAGCAAATGTTTAATTCCATGTGATATGTGCAATGCTGTAAGACAAAGCCACGTTGAATTTCTACAGCGGTTCCAGTGGAACAACCCGAAGAAGACCCATGACGTGGAATTGCTCAAGAGTATGGATGAAGCTGGACTTCTTATATTTCGTTCATGTCAATCTGAATGACAGAGGAACAAGAAGAAAATCATGACACTGAATGAGAAACACCCAATGGATGTACGATATATGCGGAATGCGGAAAGCAATACAGCCGGAGGGTTGCTTTCTGTTTTATTGTTATGCTAATCTGCAATCTGTTGGTAAAATATGGATTGTTCAACGGATCCGTGAGTATCATTGTGGATATGATCTACATCAATGGGAAGTGCCCAGCCAGTGCCTTCTCCGATGTCATCATGTTACACTGCTTACACTGGATCACTGTTTATCGCAGATATTTCACGTTTTGTCTATTGTTCTTGTGGAAACGTAAGAGAAAGCTAATCCCTTTGCAAATAGCGTATGGCCTTGCAATTAATCCATCTTTTGCAGGAAATAAAGTGTTGGAGAAGGTGAAACCGGAGCTCTTCCCGGAGCAATCATCAGGGCAAAATCAGCTGATACCGCAGAGAATGGTCCCAACTTTGCATGAAACACTTCACTTCTTGTGAACAAAGAAAGGCTGTGACATACAGTTGACACAATTACAACGAGAGCCAGAGCTGAAGAAATTCACCGAATCAACAAACTGGCTAAGGTTACACGTCATTCAGACATAAAAGATGCATTAAGAGAAACATCTCATCGCATAGACAACCGAACAGACTGAAACAGGTAAACGATTTTAGAATCTAGCAAATATATCATCAAGACAAAAGGGGTATTTTGTATATAATACATGCCGACAAAATATGTACGTAACAATGGCGAACTCGTGAGGGGTTTCATGGGTATGGGTAGTGACAGCCATCTGTTTGGTACTGTTTTCAGTACATTCATCCTGATTTTATTAGACAATACCTCGCTAAGAAATATGAAATACTTATGAGCGTCAACTCACAAGTAGTAAGATTTTATCATATGATATATAAATATCGATTATATGATTGGCTCACAGTTTTACACGTGACATATTCTTATGCCGCAATGCTATGTTACATTATTTAAATTAGTAAATAGGTTTCAGTAACATTGATGTCATACATAGAATCATATTGTTTTCATTACAAAAAAAATTCACATTGTTCAGACAGTGATGCCTTTTATTTTAACATGTCGAATTATTTAGAGCTATGACGTTGTTCCTGGTGCCATAATCTGCATGTAGATACGATGTAACGTATTACTTCAACTTGTCGTTGATGTGAATGAGCAGAGCAATGGAACAGTGGTCGCATTGCGATGAGTTATGTGGCGCGCCATCGATTTAATTGTTATGAAAGTCAGTAAATATGAACTGTAAAATGATGTCCCTTAAAGCACCATATCTGTTTTTGTTGTAACAAAATGTCACATTGAGCTGTAAAATAATTTATGAGCAACAGGGTGTGCTGACGTCATTGAATGTGAATGTCACATTGCTTAGAACAGTAACATATGTGACTGAGATTTCATGCATAGCGCTTTTAAGCCTTAAGTGGCAGAATATCTGTAATGTCACATATAGTTTAGAACTGCACAATACATGACAGGTATACAAGCGACTGGTCCGTCATTCAATATTCAGCCGTCGTCCATTAAAGAATTTCCGCATCCACAATCCGAAGACCTAATTCATATAATAGCGTTAGCACCAAATTGGATACTTCTGGTTTATCATCATCGAATGAACAGCTGACTTTATATAAATGACTGTT
Organism: Hanleya hanleyi; assembly: GCA_036873755.1. NCBI lineage: Eukaryota > Metazoa > Mollusca > Polyplacophora > Lepidopleurida > Hanleyidae > Hanleya > Hanleya hanleyi. Next base: position 117,361 of record JAVTVY010033681.1, on the reverse strand, counting down.
TACGCGAGGAATACAGATCTGACAGTGAAGTAAACAAATGCCATCCTCTGGACCCTCCTGTATTCCCGCATTTCACAATCCTATTTGTTTACGTTTTTATCGTCTGCTTCTGTCGGTATAATTCTATTGAAGTGGAAGGTTTTTGGCGGACCCCTCCTGTGTTCAATTGTAAGTTTATACTTGAAATAATTTTTCTTGTGTAAAATCCCGTCAGGATATGAAAGTACACATATTATATTATATTGTCCTGAAGTATAAAGTTTCAGAGTATAGTAGTTGTCGATATATTGATTTTTAAAATTATATTGGCCCTGCTAGATTTTACGATCGCCAGTGAGCCGCCATCTTGGTTTTAGCGAGCACCTGGATTTTGAACTAGAGAAAATCTTACATCTATCAACTTTAGGACTCTGTTCAGTACTCAAAAATAATATATCTTACAACTATGAGTGTTTAGACTTACCTTGCTGGAAACAATTTAGTCCGATAATGATTAGCTTTCTGTAGTTTGACAATCATTCTTGCCGTAACTGTAGCAAAAGTCAATGTTCTCGCCACATACACTCTGCGCACATTTGCTCACACGTTCAGGCTGGATAATCTGTCCTTCTTTGGCTAAAGAGCGTTTCCAATTTAAATTAGAGATAACAACGTGAAGCTCAGGAAATATGCTTCAAAGTGATATACGATTCACAGATTATCTGATCAAATTGATACCTATTTTGATGATAGAAACCGACATATGCCTTTTAGAAAAGAGCGTTCAAATTCCCGCCGCCTTGTTGAAAATCCTACAATCTGCTGCTAGTGACGTCATATTTTTGACTCGGCCTTCACCACAGCCAATCAAATTACTCGTTTCATTCAAGGCATAGTAACGTTACGTAATTGGTTAGCAACCAAAAACTATAAATAGGATCGAGAAATGACAAATGAACATTCGGTCTCGGAGAGGCGAAGGGCAAACATCTCCTAGCCACACTAAATACATACACACGGTTGAAGTGCTGATTATTGAATATTTATGGTAAATAAAGAACACAAGATTAAGATCCAGCAAGTACAAATTTATTAAAGAATTACCTTGTAGAGTACTTACCTTCAAGTAGTTACCCTCAAGGATTAACCTTCAGGAAATTACCCTCAAGGATTTACCTTCAAGAAATTACCTTCAAGGAATTACCCTCAAGGAATTACCTTCTAGGAAAATATATCTTTAGGAACATTTCAGTGTTGCCTATCTTGGTGGGGAAATATTACCCCATACGAAATTACCCCAGGAACTTTCATATTTACAAATACCAACCTAAAAGTACCCGTAAGAATAGTACCCTAGGAACTTTTATAACAGAAGCTGAAAATTGAGATACGGTACTTCAGAATAATAACTGGCATAAAGAAAGATGTTGTACATTCTGTAAATAAATTTGGAGACTTGTTAATGTTGAATTTGAACAATTTGTTTGGACAATTGATGATTTTTGAGGATAAGTTGAGAATTTGAAATAACATGTGACTACGACCAGTCAGACGGACTTGACAAACTACAGCTGAAATATATTAAGATAAATAAATACGAACCTACCTAGTAGCGGCGTCTCCATTGAGTAAGCTCGAACGTTACCAAGAACAGATGAAATTAACAGAAGAAGTTAACAGACGAAGTTAACAGAAGAAGTTAACAGATGAAGTTAATGGACGAAGTTAACAAAGTTACAGACCTGGTAAACAGCGAGAAGTAAACAGACAAGCTTGACAGAAGAAATAAACAGAGCTAGTCTAATAAAATAAGAGAATCAACCAAGTCAGACATTTAGGGTAAATTAAAGCAAACAAGTTTGAAAACTAAAAAAAATAACTTACCTTGAAGTAATATATGGTGGCAGCGAAAAAGTGAACTTAGGAAATTAAGGGTAAGAGTTACCCCTAGTGGAAATCCGCTACAGTATACATAAAAGTTTCCTGGAGGTGATGTTCCAAATCCGTATTGCTGATCAGTTTTCTTAATCCATATGATTTTTTATTGTGACTGTTCATATGAATACTGTGAGGATCTTGAAATACATGACGTCATATACGGCCCCTAGACCCGGGTTAAGCGGAATTAGACACAAGTTTAGTTTCTTTGAGGAACTTCCAGTGGAGGCGATTGATGATATAGCCATGTTTTATAGGTTTCTGCAATAATGTTTTGTGACGTTGTTTAAACTCGTCACATTTAACACAGGATCTAGCAAATGCTACCAGGCGAGAGGCGAGATATGTATACGTCATACGCAGGTCCCTACTGTCCAGATAGGGACAGTTCACGATGTCGAAATTGTAATCATCTCTTTTGTCGTAGTCGACGATATAGAAGTTCCGCATCATTTTTCAAGAGATATAGGTCCAAATATGATGTGCCGTCAGGGAGAGTCAGGTGTAGTTTCTTTCAAATCCAGTGAAGGTGGATTTATATCTTTCACATTTATATAGCGATTATCCACAGCAATAAAGTAACACTGCTTATAAGAAATATTAGTACATTACATTTGACATTCATATATCGGATTATTTTATTACAGCAGAAATAATGTAGTTTTGTTTGTGAGTGTATCTATGTCATTCGAATCATCACATTGCTTTTTTGTTACAACATATATTATTTTGAACTGTAAATAAATGAAACTGTCCTAAATGCTTTGATGTACTCGATTCGCATGTTGTTAGAATAGCTGAAGTAGTTATCGCTGTCACGTGCTAAATGGCTAATTCTTTTGATCTGTGAAATATGTTGGTGATAACATTGACAGGCCATGCATAGAAACTTGCTACATCTACACGGCACGTTTCAAAAATGTAAAATGAGTTGGATGTAGTTTGCTACATATACAGTTGTTACAGACTTGCATTGTTCTAAGTTGTGAGTCAGATGTGAGCCATGACGTGTCACATGTCGTTTTCGAAACAGCATTGCAGTAGCCTTAGTTGTCACAGCTAGTTCCCGTTATAACAGAATGTTATAGTAAATCTGGCTAGTGACTAACACAGTAGCGACAGTTCGATTTACACTGTAACGGGTTGTGACAGTGTTCGTATTTTGAAATAGTCTTCGGTGGCAGTGATGTGCCATGTGGCGGCATGTACTTGCAAAAGTATCTTACACTGTTAAAAATGTTGAAATACCGGTGTAGAACTTCTCGATGTGGCAAACTTGGTTAACGTAGACAAAGGTCATCTTGCCTTTGGGTCCGTGTAACCTTGCACAATTCAATTTTCGTTTTTGGTTTTTGGTTTCTCAAAATCAAAAATTGAAATGTGACCGTCAATTTTCAATTTTCGTTTTCGGTTTCTCAGAATCAAAAATTGAAATTTGACATTCAATTTCAATTTTTGTTTTTCGTTTTACTTCGCGCAAAAATGAAAATCAAACATTGAAAATTGCCTCGACTTGTCCGTTTTTCGTTTTTTTGATTTTACCTTTGACGCATCAATGTTAACTGCGCACGCGCAAGGCTTATGATATCACTTTCGGAGTAGTATGGAAAGCGCAAATCGGATTGTTTAGGCAGGTGTGGAGCACAATATGGAAAGATATGGGAGTGTCACCACACTATAGATCCCTGGAGCCAGGCATTCGAGCTAAATTATAATGGGCCAACTGCGCATGTCCAGAAGTGAGTAGGCATTCGTGCAGTAGGTGTGAAGCATTATTTGGAGAACAACACTGTTGATACACATATGAGTTTCATTAAAGTAGGGTAAAATATTAAATACGTGGGTACCCTAATCATAACCCCAAAAGAAACTTCCCGCGCCGATGCGTTGAAGCTTTTGACACCCGCACTTAAAGCGTTGAAGCGTTTTGACGCTGAACGTTGACGGGCATGTGAACGCTCCAACGATCCAGGTCCCAAAAATAGAGAATGAAGATCGGACCTGAAGCGTTGAAGCAGTCAGACGTCTGGCATCAAACGTGACGTTTGTGTGCTTGTTTGAAATGGTGGTTTACGGAACGCTGGCCATATACGAATTTCGCGGCCCATCACCGCGATGCTTACTCTTATTGGTATTAAATCTTTTTTGGTATCTTTATGAATACTATATTTCAAATCAATAACAAATAGCGGTTGTGTGCAGCAATGCTGTTCGCTTTTGTAGCGCTCTAAACATCTATTTTTAGAAATGAGAAAATCTAAGACTGCGTCCTGATTGGCTCAGGCCTCAATGCCAATAACCAATGGCAACTGCGGGATGCCACCTATCCAGACCTGTCTGGTGCATCTTCACAAGTCCAGGTAAATCGTGAATCCTCTCACAGGGTTTACCCGGACATTTTTGGTGATTCGAGAGAGATTTTGAGTCCTTGCCTCAATCTCGAACATTTCATCCCCCGAGGTTATTTTGAATTAGCATGTCGGTATCCCAAGCCGTCGGTTTTTTTGCTTTGACTCTCGATGACGATTTCAGCCTGACATCAAAGTTATGCCAGCGATGTCACATCTCAAACATTGCAGCTAGTGGTTTGGCGTAATGAGCTTGCTGAGCCTGTTCAATAATTGGTTTGATTTAGAGGATACCCCTTGATCTTTGTTTTATCCCGAACTACCGTGGGCAACTAACCAAGGCAATGCATAGATACCCTAACAAATCGATCAATACACTGGCTCCCGAGGATGGCCTGGTGGGCCACATGCCTCTCACGCTCCACACCTCTAAAACGACATGATTTGCGTTTTCTATTCTACTCGTCATACCGGAAGTGACATCATAACCCGTCCACGTGCGAACTTAACATTGATACGTCAAAGTTAAAATCAAAAAACGAAAAACGGACAAGTCGAGGCAATTTTCAATATTTGATTTTCATTTTTGCGTCAAGTAAAACGAAAAACGAAAATTGAAAATTGACTGTCAAATATCAATTTTCGTTTTTTGTTTTTGTAATCCCAGAATCAAAAATTGAAAATTGACGGTCAAATTTCAATTTTTGATTTTAAGATCACAAAAACAAAAAACGAAAATTGAAAATCAAATTTCAATTTTTGATTTTGAGATTACAGAAACAAAAAACGAAAATTGAAAATTGACGGTCAAATTTCAATTTTTGATTTTGAGAAACCAAAAACGAAAAACGAAAATTGAATTGTGCAAGGTTACACGGACCCTTTTGCTTTTTGTAGATAGTTTGCTGGTATCGGTTCTATGATATGTCAAACAAAGAAATTTACTCTGATTTTTACATAAATAGATTGTCACAGTGTTCATCACTGTATAAATACAGATAAAGATAACTAGAATTAAGAGTGGAAAGTTCAATCCTGATTTCTATTTCACTTATAAATATCTCCTTATTGACACTGATATATTTATTTATTTATTACAACATAGTTTCACATTGTTCAGAACTTGTGAAATAGATGATTTATGCTGCACCCAGTGCATCAGAGTGTTTCTTTGTTTAGAACAGTGGTAGTTGGTCGAACGCATGACCATATTCATACTGCAACAGAATGTCAAATCACAACAGTGAAATTGTTCAGATAGCCCCGTATAGCTGGTAAAATCTGCTTTGAAGGAGAACCGATAACATGTGCTCCCGACTTGAAATCTTGTTTTATACCGATACTGTTGTACGCAGCTTATCATTTTATTACATAAGTAACGGTCTCTCGTAAATCAGAGGGAGTAGTACAGGTAATATGTCATATATTTTATACTATATATTACCGATGGTGAGACATAAATATATCTATATAGAAATTATTTTTGTCATGCACGATAAAATAGGTCAATCGCGGTTTACTCTTCTTATCTTATTGCAGTATGACAATGTACTGAAATGGCTATTTGAGTCTCCGATTAAAATGTCAAATATATAGTAGCCTGGATATGTGAAGTGTACATGATCAACGTTTTACCTGTATCTGTATTGCAAAAGAACTAGGAGGCCTTAATATACGATAGATTGAATTGATCAGATGTCAACATGTTTGACGGCGATGGAATGTTGAAAGATGAATAAAGAATGATATAATTGTAATGCTTGATATACTTGTTTGAAACCTTTTAAATACAAGCGTCGAGTTCGTCATTAAGTATTCAACCGTCGTCCATGAGAGAATTTCTGCGTCCATAGACGAAAGATCTAATTAATGTATCAGCAGTAAAGTGTAACTGTGGTACTTTTGCAAGTTTACGTCATATCCAAGATAATCTTCCAAATTATAGAATTTATACCCTGTTTCTTGTTTTACGACTTTCGTTTCGTTAACAATTTCAATGTTATTAATATTATTATAGGGCAACCTGTAACCATCTGGGTCATCTATACGCGGTAAGACTGACCCTGGGATTGTGTGTATCCATTTTCAGCCTACTTTCGGCAACTGCAAGAGGGAATTTCCATAAATCACTACCACGTGACTTCGTCAGCCAATCACCTAAAGTCTACCAACGTAATCCGCCATTTTCGAGTCATGTGATGTCCTACTTGTTCAAAATTACAGATCTACCACACCTCTTCGATGATACGAAAGTTATTCATACCTATATATTTTGTAAGCCCAGGCAATATCTGTTTCCGAAGTGGTATGAAAACCTGTAATTTATCGGATTTCTCGAGTCTGTTCTCCGTCGGATGAAGGCCGAACAGAATCCGGTAAAGTACCGGATATCGCTCCGCGATAATGGAGACACACGATTCGCAAGCCATCTTATGGATGGCGAAGTGTACGCAAATGATTATAGGGCACGTCGGAACTTGTGACGTTATTATGGAACGATAAACCATGTTACAACGCAACATTATTACAGAACTGTTTCATCTCCTGCATTGCCATCCTCTCTCAGGGTGCTTTCCGCTAATGGAGAAGCGCGAAGCAGAACGAAATGAATGCCTGGTAGAGCTTGCTGCAATGCGGAGACGATAGCGGTCATGCGCAGTTGACAGCGGTCTACCTTAGACGGCGCAAGACGCTCGAAGTATGACATAGCAGTAGTAGTCATACTTTATCAGCTAACGCTTTATCTCACTCAGCCACCTCTCTAAATAACTTCATTATGAAACCATATACACTTCATCAAGATAGTGTCAATATTGCTGTACATGATATGCAACATGTACTCAATAGTGTTTATCACGTTCACTACAACAATTCAGGGTTCGTAGTTCTAATAAAACGTAAAAAAACGAAAATGGTTTGATCAAGACTGTGCAGAACATAAGAAAACTATGATGAAAGCTTTGAGATACCTGAAAATCCACCCACATTCCCCACAAGCTTGTTAAATCCAAAGAGGGAACTTTTTTCAAAAAATTGCTGTCAAAACTTGATGATTTACAAGATAGCAATCCTAAAGAATATTGGCACCTTGTTAATCAGCTTCGCACAGCTACCAGTACAAATCAATTAGACCCTGACGAATGCTATGAACATTTTCGTCAGATAGGTACAGGCTCTTATGGAAACCTTGAATTTCCTAATATAAATCCTTTACAAATTGATGCAGAACTCAATGCACCTATAACAATAGTAGAACTTAGAACCGCAATTAAGACCCCGAAATCTAGAAAGTCATCCGGCAAAGATGGCCTCCCAAACGAACTCCTAAAATCTATAATACCGCTAAAAGTTGACCGTTTTTTAAGTTATTTAATCTAATTCTGTCCACTGGAGAATTTCCTTCTTTTTGGGCTTTGTCTACAGTTACCCCACTTCATAAAAAGGGAGTCCGCACAAATCCAGACAATTACCGTGGGATAGCCTTGAGCTCCACCCTCGGGAAAGTGTTTACTAAAATATTGAATAGACGACTTGTAGATCACCTTGATCGACATGAGTGCCTCAGTCGAAACCAAGGCGGGTTCAGAGCTGAACACAGAACTACAGATAACCTGTTCATAGTCAAATCCATTATAGACTCTTACCTTGCCATTAACAAGAAAGTATTTGTGGCTTTTATTGATTTTCGCAAAGCTTTTGATATGGTTGAGCATTCAATATTATTATGGAAACTTACCTCATTTGGAATAACGGGCAATCTGTTAAGCTTGCTATATTCTTTGTATAACAAGTGAGAAATGACTACATTGTAGTCAAAACCTGCGGCAGTGGCAATAATACAGTGAAAGACATATCAGCGGAGGTAGTGGTAGTTGTAGAAAAAAAGCGCCATCTGCCAGTTTATTCATGCCAAGGGAAGTCATTTACAACTTCTAGCTCACAATTGTAGGAATTGCGTAATAGGACTGATACCATATATATATATATATTCACTTTCCCCATTCAAAATTTTGACTGGTCCATGCCGTCTGTACTGAATTGACAGACGAAGTCACAATGATCGCTTTGGAAATGTCTTGGTACAAGTATCGTGTATACCAAGTTTCAAGACATTCGGGTCAGCTGTTCATTTGTGCAAATCAAAAAGGCTTTTAAATATTTGGAAATCCAAACAAATTTCAAGGATTTAATCATAACGCAAAGATCTACGCTCTTCAGTCTCTCTTCTCGCTTACTTTGATGTGCAAAATGGAAAATTTATATTTCCTTCAAAGTTAATTTTCAATGAATTTGGTATCAGGTCTATCACTTTGATCTGTGAAACTATGGAATGGGGTTGAAGGCTTTATCGAACTGTTCAAGAGGTATAATGACACTTTTCACTATTCAAATTAAGGCCTGTGACAGTCTTGATATTCGATTAGGATAATTAATTAAGTTTCTGCATTTACGTGTGTTATATCATCTGCAAACTAAATACATTGACACTCTTTCCCACGCAGCAAGTCAATACCAAGACATGGTTTGCTCCTTCTATATAAATGATTAACTATTTCATTCTTAGGAAATATCATCTCATCTGACATGTTTGGCCAAGCCTTTTCGAAGGTTGCTGATTTTATTAATTTCTTTTAAAAAAAATCAAATTCTACAAATAAGAAACATTTCTAGTCAGTATCTATGAATATCTCCTCATACTCACTTCGCGGATGTTTGTCACTAAGTCATTCCGAAGGTGATTTAAGTGAGAAATTTCAGGGCTAGTTCACTAAACAAGGTCTGTGTGTAAGAGAATGATGTCGAATTCTCGTTATTATCTTTTATTGACCGCCAAGTTAAAGTCAATATGAAAGGTATCTAAGTATCAAAATCAAACTCGAACCCTCTCCAGGAAATCAAGGCCCTAGCTTTTGAGAACGAGGTCAAATAGATGGCATTTATGGTCAGTATCTACTAATATATGACGTAATTCCATTCGTAAAACTGATTGACAAAGTAACGTAAATTGTGAAGTGTAGAACCAGTAAATTCTAGCAGAAATGGGCTCTGGCTTGAGAGAATGATGTCAAATGCAATATGTTTCGCCCATTGTCTGCTGATACAAATAAGTATTGAATTTACGGGAGTGATTATATAATGCTAATTTAAAGTTATTCTATGCGCCGAAGAGGATGGGAGCATCAATACCAGCGAAGCAAGGCCCTGGCTTGCGAGAATGAGGATAGAGAGACTGTGCTCCGACAGAGGATCATTCAAAATAGCTATGTGCCAAATTTCATCCTTGTAACCGAAAGTGTACAATATAACTACACAACTATGATGTATTTTTCGTGAACAGGGTTGTCTAACTCATTAAATACTAAAGTCATTTTCTGCATAAAGTCAGTTTTGAGTATTATCAATGATTCGGCATAGCTAAGACAGTAAGTGCAACTCCAGGGATTGGCAGGTCATTGTTTCCATTCCCAGAGAGGGTTAAATTATCCTTCCTTTCAAAACATATTTCCATATATGCGAATTACTTGGAGGCTAAGGCTAATTCATAGAGTCGTCTATGAACTGTATGTATACTAGTTGAACCGCTGACAACATGGACAAGGCTGTGGTTTATCGTCCTTGGTATACAAGCAATTTCGAGGATATTGCAACGTGTATACTGTTCAGTTAAACTGAAGGAAGTGGGTTGAATGGTAGGCCAGAATTGAAATAGTTTTGGTGACTTAAGATAAATTGACAACTCACCGGATCAAGGATCAAGAACTGTTTGAACGAAAATCAACGAAGTAATAATTCATTCCAGTGAGAAGTAGCAAATGCATTACAAAGTGCCTGAAGGCAGGGTTGTCATGAGACATCGGGGGTAGAAAAGTGTGGCAGAGATCTCACTGTCTTAGCGCATGCGTATTTCAAAAAGTCACAAGAACAACAAGAACAACAACGCGACCCTCCCGTAGACCTGCGTGCCGCAGGTAAACAAGTGAGAAATGACTACATTGTAGTCAAAACCTGCGGCAGTGGCAATAATACAGTGAAAGACATATCAGCGGAGGTAGTGGTAATTGTAGAAAAAAAGCGCCATCTGCAAGTGTTTTCATGCCAAGGGAAGTAATTTTCAACTTCTAACCCACAATTGCAGGAATTGACTAATAGATTTGACACAATATATATATATTCGCTTTCCTCGTTCAAAATCCGACGATGTTGACTGGTCCGTGCCGTCTATACTGAATTGACAGACGAAGTCACAATAATCGCTTTGGCAATGTCTTGGTACAAGTATCGTGAATTCCAAGTTTCAAAACATTCCGTTCAGCCGTTGATTTTTGCAAATCAAAAAGGCTTTCAAATATTTGGAAATCCAAACAAATTTCAAGGATTTAGTCATAGCGCGAACATCTACGCTCTTCAGTCTCCCTTCTCGCTTACTTTGCCGAGCAAAATGGAAAATTTATATTTCCGTCAAAGTTAATTTTCAATGAATTTATTATCAGGTCTATCACTTTGATCTGTGAAACTATGGAATGGGGTTGAAGGCTTTATCGAACTGTTCAAGAGGCATAATGACATTTTTCACGATTCAAATTGAGGCCTGTGACAGTCTTGATATTCGATTAGAATAATAAATTAAGTTTCTGCATTTATGTGCGTTATCATCTGCAAACTAAATACGGTACCTTGACACTCTTTTCCATGCAGCAAGCCAATATCAATGCATGATTTGCTCCTTCTATACAAATGATTACCTATTTCATCCTTAGGAGATATCACCTCATCCGACATGTTTGGTCAAGCCTTTTCGAAGGTTGATAATTTTATTAATTTTTTTTTTTAAGTCAAATTCTGCAAATAAGAAACGTTTCTTGTCAGTATCTATGGATATCGCCCTATAATCAATTCGCGAATATGTTTGTCATTAAGTCATTCGGGAGGTGATTTAAGTGCGAAATTTCAGGGTTAGTTCACTAAACAAGGTCTGCGTGTATAAGAGAATCATGTCGAATTCTCGTTATTATCTTTTGGTACATCAAATTATTGCGTTCGCGAAAATGACTTCCAAGTCAATATGAAAGGTATCAAAATAAATTTAAAAAACTCTCAAGGAAATCAAGGTCCTAGCTTTTGACAACGAGATCAAATAGATCGCTTTTATGGTCAGTATCTGCTAATATATGACGTAATTTCATTCGTAAAACTGATTGACAAAGTAACGTAAATTGTGAAGTGTAGAACCAGTAAGTTTTAGCAGAAATGGGCTCTGACTTGAGAGAATGATGTCAAATGCAACATGTTTCTGCCCGTTGTCTGCTGATACACATAAGTATTGATTTTACGGAAGTGATTAATGCAATTTTAAAGGGATTATGGGTGCGGAAGAGGACGAGAACATCAATACCAGCGAAGCAAGGCCCTGGCTTGCGAGAATGAGGATAGAGGGACTGTGTTCCGAAAGAGGATCATTCGAAATAGCTATGTGCCAAATTTCATGCTTGTAAACGAAAGTACACAATATAACTATGATGTACTGTTCGCGCATAGGGTTGTCGGACTCATTAAGTACTACATAGTCATTTATGTATTATAAAACCGTTTGCGCATAAAGTCAGTTTTGAGTATTATCAATGAGTCGGTATAGCTAAGACATTGACAACGAGGTCAAATAGATCGCTTTTATGGTCAGTATCTGCTAATATATGACGTAATTTCATTCGTAAAACTGATTGACAAAGTAACGTAAATTGTGAAGTGTAGAACCAGTACGTTCTAGCAGAAATGGGCTCTGACTTGAGAGAATGATGTCAAATGCAACATGTTTCTGCCCGTTGTCTGCTGATACACATAAGTATTGATTTTACGGAAGTGATTAATGCAATTCTAAAGGGATTATGAGTGCGGAAGAGGACGAGAACATCAATACCAGCGAAGCAAGGCCCTGGCTTGTGAGAATGAGGATAGAGGGACTGGTTCCGAAAGAGGATCATTCGAAATAGCTATGTGCCAAATTTCATGCTTGTAACCGAAAGTACACAATATAACTATGATGTACTGTTCGCGCATAGGGTTGTCGGACTCATTAAATAGTACATAGTCATTTATGTATTATAAAACCGTTTGCGCATAAAGTCAGTTTTGAGTATTATCAATGAATCGGTATAGCTACCATTAAGTGCAAGTCCAGGGATTGGAGGGTCATTGTTTCGATTCCCACAGAGGGTTAAGTTATTCTTCCTTTCAAAACATATTTCCATATATGCGAATTGCTTGGGGGTAAAGTTAAACATCTTTATTCGGTGAAAGTTGCTGAGTTGTTCCGCTTACTTCTGAAACGTAATTGTTGCGTTTGTTTTTATGATGCATGATCTATAATTTGATACCAAGTATTATTCAATGTTAATCATAATGATAATGCGTTACTTGTTATGCTTCTTCGCCAATTTGTGTTTTATCTAGATTGGGTAGATAAAATGATTACTAGAAGTAGTGAACTTATTTTTCTACTTTCTAAGACAGTCGCCTGGGACTGTATGCAAATTAGCTGAACCACCGACAAGGTTGCGGCTCATCTTCTTTGGTATATAAGAAATCCAAGGATCTTAAATTGTGTATACATCTGCATACTGTTCAATGAAAATGGTAATATCTGAAGACAGTGACTGATGTGACGACCGACAGCTTTAAAGCGACTGACGTAAGAGAATTGAAGTCTGAACGGAAATCAACGAAGCAATAATTCATTCCACCGAATATAGTTGCAAATGAATTCAAACGCGCTTGAAGACAGTGGTTTCATGTGAGATCGGAGGTTGAAAAGAAAAGTGTGGCAGAGATCACACTCTCTTAGCGCATGCGCATTTCAAAAAGTCACAAGAACAAGAAGAAGAAGAACAACAACAACGCGAGCCTCCCGTAGACCTGCGTGCCGCAGGTAACAACGCGAGCCTCCCGTAGACCTGCGTGGCGCAGGTAAAAATACTACATATCAAGTATCAACAACTCAAGGTCTGCCCCCTGCTTTTACTCCCACTAGAGGCGTGAGGCAAGGCTGCAATTTATCGACCACACTTTTTAATATCTTCATTGATGATATCCGAGACTACCTTAACAGTTCGGCATCCTGTCCACCACTACTCCATAACGTCCCTATCTCCCATTTGCTATTCGCAGATGATCTAGTAAGTTTCTCAGAAACTGAGCTTGGCTCTCTAAACTGTGTTCATAAATTTTCATCTGTTAACAATCTACCTATTAATTCAGACAAATCTAAAATAATGGTGTTCAGTAAAAGACACACAAATTCGCCCATACATGGCTTTATTTTTAACAGGAAGCCACTTTCAATAGTCCGCAAATATAGGTATTTAGGATGAGCTATTAACGATAGAGGGAATTTTGATGAAGGCTTATCAGAGTTGAAAAACAGGGGACTTAAATCAATACATCATTTGTCCCATTCATTGTTTAGCCATAACCCTTCACCCATTACATGTATGAATCTATTTAAGACCCTCATCCAACCTATCCTGCTTTATGGTAGTGAAATATGGGGCCCATGTTTGGGATCCTTAAGTAAATTTGAAAACCTTGATGTCGAAAAAGTTCATACTAAATATTGGAGGCAAGTGTTGGGTGTGGGAAGGTACGCATCTAACTGGCCAGTAAGAGCAGAACTTGGCAGCTATCCGTTAGCCGCTACAGCTGTCGTGAATATGGCCAAATATTATTTACGCCTCCAATACTAACCCCATTCGCGACTTATGAGCTGCCGTTTATGACAATATTATACACGGTGTATATATATAATGGAGCATGGAAATATGGTGATAATGAACGAATATGGTGTGAATTGGTTGGTTATATTGGAAATGTTGTTATATTGAAAGTTACAAAATATGGGATGGTTTTATCATATATTGTAACATTGTGGCAATGTATATGAAATGTTATTTATATAGGAGTAAAATGCAAACTAAAGAAGTTTTATATATATAGGAAGAGTGGTGTAATTAGATACACTCTACATTTGCTAAACATATAAACCGATTGAACGTATATAGTGTAAGCTGATATATATATAGAACGACTGAATACGGCGTATTTGATACGGCGTATTTGTCAAAGACGCTTAACGGATATGGCAGGCGGATATGGCAGGCGGAAGTATGCTGTGAGCATGCACGTTGTGCTCGCGCAAAGCATTGCGGTTCCAGTTCCACGATAACAGTGGCCATTGACTGATTTCCGCTCTCAAACTAGGGTCTCCGACACAATCCAACGACTCGACGACTTGGTTGCCGGTCAACAGTGGCCAGTGCCATATTAAAATTTGCGAATAGAGAGAGGTCAGCCCGTCGCCGCTTTACGGTGGCCCATGGACGACATGCTAATTTTTTTTAGTTTTGAGTTTATTTTTTTTTACTTCTAGGTTTCATTTTTTTGCGTTAGGTTTCATTTTTTCTGTTTTAGGTTGATTCCTTTAGTTTTCACCCGGGTGGAAACGTTTCCACTTGGGTGAAAACCTTCTCACCCGGGTGAAAACGTTTTCACCTGGGTGAGAAGGTTTTCACCTGGGTGAGAAGGTTTCCACTCAGGTGAAAATTCACGTGATCGTGCCCTCATGTTCGTTCCCTTGCACTGACATTTCGGCAAAATGGAGGGAGGTTCGTTCAAAAGTATAGATGATCTCAAACTGTCAAACTGAACTTTTATGTTTGCTGCAGTCGATAAATGATATTTCACGTCTGGCATGTTTTATATAAGTTGTATTCTCTCTGCGAGCACACGAGCTTGTCATGGCTGAAAAAAGAAAACTAGGCCATGTATAATCTTGTGCACGGGCATTCTGCTGCGGTGTGGGTTCGAGAATGGCCGTTTTTTTCCACAAAGCCAGTTACCGTCATTTAAATTGCACCGTTATGATATATCAGTAAGTTATTTGTGTATCGGCACTGCAGAATTGTATTGCCCCGCATCATTCAGTGATTTACAGAGTTCGGTAGCTAAAATCGAATAGTCAGATCGCGCGCAAGTTAAACCGCCTAAGACGATTCGTCCAACGTCCTGTGTCAGATCGTCCAGTGTAGATTTTTGGTGCTTAATGAGGCTGGTTTTCTTTCATTCGTAGTAGGGTGAGTTTTAGATTCAGAGATACAGTGCTGGAGATCCGTTCCTTGGGGAGGGGGGGGGGGGATATACCCCAGGGTGAAGTGGATGGGTGCAGTCAATGCAGCATCAGGTATGCTATCTGAATATATCAGCATATGGGATTAGGCGAGGCTTAGTTTGCGAAATACAGGGGGAATTTGGCTTAATGTCACACTCAAGTTTGTTTCACTTCATATGGTGACAGTCAGTTTGGTTGGTGGAGGAAGCCGGAGAACCCGGAGAGAACCACCGCCATTCGGCAAGTAACTGACAATCTTTCACACATGGACCAGCTGGGCTCGAACCCGTGCCGGTTCAGCGGTGTGAGGCTAGCGGTCACCAGCGAAGCGCCTTAGTCCACTCGGCCACCGAGGGCCCGTGAAATAAAGGGTAGAGCTCCAGCTTTAACAAAACATGAAATAGTATCCTGAAATGTTGAAAACGGACAACCAGCCAAGCAACCAAGCGGCCAATCCGCAAACCAGTCAGATTTCACCAATCCATAGTACGGATATTGCTTCGCAATCCCTCTAACAATTGGTTAAAATAATCACTGAGTCCAATGGATGCACATGAAACTCACTGAATATTATTTATGTTTCAAGCTTGATAGACATATTAACATCAAATATTCTTGCATTTGACACTGACCGGCCGAGCTGCCAAATGTGGACTCACTTATATAAGCTTACATTAGAAAGCAGAAAACTCAAAATCAGTTTAACTCGGGCCGTAATTGCTGACGAAGACGATTCTGAGCCATACAGCAGAATGGATTCAGGAGAAAGAAATGGAGATCCTGTGAATACTATCGTATAACAGGTCTACCATGAACACCGTATCAACGAACCGAAACAGAAACACAAATTGTTTCTATACTATTTCTTCTTTTCTTCGCTGGGTTTGAGATCAACATTAGGTTCAAGCTAATACGAAAGCAATAATTTTACTTTGAGAATCAGTCCGAAGTATTTGTCTAGGATAATCTAAACTCTATCCTATCTCACTAGTATTATCCTAAGATGAGGATGGCTTGGGAAAAACCGCGAGTCAAGGGGAGGTAAGCGTCTAGTCGGGCATCGTTTAGAAAAGGAGGCTAACAGTTGAAGCTGGTCTTTTTCATCTATTATGTTTCTCGAACCTCCACATAATTAGTGTGGGACTCAAAACAGAAGGTCAAAATTGATCAACTTATCTTTATTCTCTCGTTCGTCATTTCTCACTATTAGTCCCATTGATGATTTTTAACCTGGCCTCATCCTGAGCTGTGATAGGCGCGACTCTATCTCCATCGTATGTGTTTAGCCTAATGCGATTTAAATGTACAATGACCGTATTTGGTTACCCTATCAGGCATCAATTAAAGGTATCCGGACAAATCTAAACCTCACCCAACTAAATAAAAAAACTCAATAAGCTCCAAAAACTACATCGGCCGATCCGACACAGGGCGTTGGACGATTCGTCTTAGGTGGTTTGACTTGCGCGATCTGACTATTCGATTTTAGCTACCGAACACTTTGAATCACTGAATGATGCGGGGCAATACAATTTATGCAGATTATACGGGTTCGATTATACGGGGCCTAATTTTCTCTTCTCAGACATGACAAGCTCGTGTGCTCGCAGAGAAAACGGGTTTGAAAATACAACTTACCGCAAGACGTGAAATATCATTTATCGACTGCATGAGCAAACATGAAAGTTCAGTTTGACAGTTTGAGATCATCTATACTTTTGAACGAACCACCCTCCATTTTGCCGGAATGTCAGTGCAAGGGAACTAAAACGAGGGCACAATCACGTGGATTTTCGCCTCAGGTGGAAACCTTCTCACCCAGGTAAAAACCTTCTCACCCAGGTGAAAACGTTTTCATCCGGGTGAGAAGGTTTTCACTCAGATGGAAAACTTTCCACCCGGGTGAGAAGGTTTTCACCCCGGGTGAGAAGGTTTTCACCCCGGATGAGAAGGTTTTCACCCGGGTGAAAACTAAAGAAATAAACCTAAAACAAAAAAATGAAACCTAACACAAAAAATGAAACCTAGAAGTAAAAAAAAAATACTCAAAACTAAAAAATTATATAATGTCGTCCATGGGCCACCGTAAAACGGCGACGGGCTGACCTCTCTCTATTCGCAAATTTTAATATGGCACTGGCCACTGTTGACCGGCAACCAAGTCGTCGAGTCGTTGGATTGTGTCGGAGACCCTTGTTTGAGAGCGGGAATCAGTCAATGGCCACTGTTATCGTGGAACTGGAACCGCAATGCTTTGCGCGAACACAACGTGCATGCTCACAGCATACTTCCGCCTGCCATATCCGCCTGCCATATCCGTTAAGCGTCTTTGTCAAATCGAATATCGAATACGCCGTATTCAGTCCTTCTATATATATATACGTTCAATATCAGGTTACACTATATACGTTCAATCGGTTTATATGTTTAGCAAATGTAGAGTGTATATAATTACACCACTCTTCATATATATATAAAACCACTTTAGTTTGCATTTTACTCCTATATAAATAACATTTCATATACATAGCCACAAATGTTACAATATACGATAAAACCATCCCATATTTTGTAACTTTCAATATAACAACATTTCCAATATAACGACCCAATTCACACCATATTCATTCATTATCACCATATTTCCATGCTCCATTATATATATACACCGTGTATAATATTGTCATAAACGGCAGCTCATACATTGGCCTCCAGGATCTACTTTTGACAAAATCTAAACTGGGACGATTGAGTGTCTATACCCCGAGTTTAATTTTTTAAAATTTATTTTTCATTTAGAGATGACAAATAACCTTTTTTTCGCTGTATTTGAAAAACCTCACTATCAATGTAATATAATTAATATATATTTTGATAGATAGATAGATAGATAGATAGATAATTTATTTAAACAGGGTAAATACATCCTCAACCAAACGGCTGCTTTCCAGGACGGCCCTGTATCTCACAACTTTCACACATTAAAACACAGTTTCAATAATATATACAAGGGGGCATTAGAGTTCACTTGTACCTCGATTAAATAACAAGTATAATAAAATCAGTTGCCTTCGTAAAATGCGCTTAATTTACGTTTAAAACTGTAAAGAGATTTACATGACTTGATTTCAGTCGGTAATTTGTTATATAAAATAGCTCCTCTATATAAAAAAAGTTTTCTGTTTGCTTTC
Organism: Hanleya hanleyi; assembly: GCA_036873755.1. Classification (NCBI taxonomy): domain Eukaryota; kingdom Metazoa; phylum Mollusca; class Polyplacophora; order Lepidopleurida; family Hanleyidae; genus Hanleya; species Hanleya hanleyi. The sequence goes on along the minus strand of JAVTVY010033681.1, from coordinate 98,747 downwards.
TGAGGCACACAGAACAATATGAATGTCATTTCTCTGCCTTGTGGTATAAGTATGAACACTGGAGTTAAAATTAAAATAATCACATAGATAAAAGGGAACCATTCCATTTGTACATTTATAAACCATTTCCAGGACATGCATTTCCTGTCGTTTCCGTACATCACACCAATTTAGATCTGTAAGCATGTCTACTACGTGTTCCCGTTTCCCACGACCCAAAATAATTCGTGCTCCCTTATTTTGTAAAACCTGGAGCCTTCGTTGGAGCTTGTCACTACAATTCGACCACACTACATCACAATAATCAAATAGTGGTGTTACCATAGATGTAAACAGTAGTTTTGCACAGTCCTGTGAAATATATTTACGGACCTTGCTGATGACACCTATCCGTTGCGATATTTTGGAACAGATTTTGTCAACATGATCTCTATATGTCAAGCAAGAGTCAACGTAAACACCAAGATACTTAAATACGTCAACCTGGTCAATTTGACACTCATTCACATCTAGATTCAAATTGGGTTCCTTAGCAAGTCGTTGATGTGTTCCATATAGCATGCATTTAGTTTTTTGCCACATTTAAAGTCAAGCAATTTTCTTTGAGCCAAGTAGATACACTTTCTAGGTCTTCTGTTAAGGCCCGATTTATCTTTAAAACAGAAACATCAGAATAAAATATAGCACTATCGTCAGCATATAATACTATCTTAGAATGCTTGAGCACTGAGGGCAAATCGTTTATATAAATAATGAAAAGAAGAGGACCCAAAACAGAGCCTTGGGGCACTCCATAACTAAGCTTTGTGGAGTCTGACATACATCCCTTAAAACTGACACTTTGAGATCTACCAATAAGATAATCTGAGAACCACTCAAGTTCAACACCACTTATACCAAAATCTGATAATTTTCTCAAAAGAATATATGGATTAACTGTATCGAAAGCTTTTTTTTAGATCAAGAAATACGCCACCTGTGGTGCGTCCGCTTTCCATGTTCTTGAGTATATAATCACTTACATTAATGAGTGTAGTAGACATATAGCGATTCTTATTTACCTCTATTTATATCTCCTACTAATCTCTCATTGTTATTTATTATTTACCTATTTATTTATTAACTTAGCGCTGGAAAAGATATTCAATAAACAAAGTAATGTACCGCGAAAGTCAAATAAAACATTGAGTTGATGGGCCGCGAAATCCGAATGGGAAGCGGCCCTTAAACTACAATTTCAATCAAAATCAGTGTAGTAGACATTCCCAGTTCAGCGCTCAAAGTGAACGGACGTGTTTTTGTGTTCTACCAAACCAGCCCAGCTTTCCCAGCCTTTTGTGTTCCTCTGCGGTCTTTGTTCCCCGGGCTTTACAGGATTACCTATACTACAACAACAAACAGCGGGAGAAACCAGCCAGCCAGAGCTAAGTTTTGAATTGAATTCTTGCACCTATACTAATTTTTCCTATCACTAAAGTCACTCCTTACCAAATAACAACTAGTCCTGATCTAAACAAAAACAAATCAAACAATGGAAGCCTCTCAATCCACCGTAAAAACACCTAAAAGGAAGCTCTCAGAAATCAACACTGAAAAATCCCCACCCACCAAAAAACAACGATCCCTACCCGAAAGGCCTAGTAGTCTAGCAAATTTTATCGCCATCATCCATAGTTTAACCCAAATGAGAGCATGTAAATTCCCAAAGGCCAAGGTAGCAAACGATCTAAAAAAATGTGCTGGTGACGTACATCAAATCTTTGAACTACCGGGTGGTGATCTGAAAGTCCACTGCAAATCACAAACTCAGTACGAGAAATTACTACATTTAGACCTGCTAGCAGATAAACCTGTCTCGGTAAAACAATTCATACAGCGTAGAGAGCAATGCAAAGGGGTAATTTATGGAATTGACCACAGTATCAAACTAGAAGACATTCTCCCCACTCTCTCAAAAGAACAAACAGGAAACGACAAGCATTATGCTAGTATTCAAAGGATCAAAATTACCGGAAACTGTCCGGCTATGGCTTCGTAACATTATAGTTAAACCTTTTTTTGACACACCAAAACGATGCCATAACTGTCAGAAATATGGTGGTCATATAGCTAGATTTTGTAAATCCCAAGTTGTATGTGCGAAATGCTCTGGAAATCATAAATACGAAGAATGTACAGAAAGAAAAGTAACATGTGTAAACTGCAAAGGCAACCATTCAGCGGCCTACAAGGGTTGTATAGCTTTCAAAGAGGCAAAAAGAGTTGAATTCACTAAGGCAGACAAAGGAATTTCTTACGCAGAAGCTGTAAAAGAAACCAGAATGAATAGAAAAATCAGAGAAACTAAAGTGAATCAAAAACTCAGAGAAACAATAGACCTGCGAAAACCTGTGAGCGAAGTAGCAAAGAACAATAAGGCACCAGTGACAGAACAATCAATGGAGTCAGAAACCGCGGACAAACCCGAAACAATTAGTATGAGTAAAATCGAATTCCTAGGCTTTATTAACATTGCCAACTCCAAAACGAATAAAGCTGACATAATAGCCCGCATTGCTCAAGACTTCTTGAATTGGGAATTTAACCCCAAAGAAATAATAGCATGGGGATTCAATCCGAAATACAAAAGAAAAACATCAACTCCCAAGAAAAACAATAACGCCCTCAACACCTCTATATGAGAACACCTAGGACAATAGATTAGACCCACCGCGTAATACACAACCCAATTTTCAATAAACTCACCATACTACAATGGAATGCAAATAGCATTGCAAAACACGGAGACAATCTCAAAATCTTAGTAAATGAAATAAGCCCTGACATCATATGTATACAAGAAACATTTCTTAAGCCAGGAAAAAATAAATTTGCAATAAAAGGATATACGCCATATAGACAAGACAGACCAAACGGCCCAAAGGGAGGCAACCTCACACTCGTTAAGGAAGAACTCATACAGCTAGAATTAGACAAGAGCCCAGAAAATGAAGACCTCGAATGGCAAGCTATACGGGTGTTCCAAAATAATAAACCTATAAATATAGTGAACCTGTACTCCCCTGGCACTCTAAAAACAATATCACAAAAAGAACTTAACAAAATCACCCAAAAATATGACTCGCCAATTATAATCTGCGGCGATTATAATAGCCATAATCCAATCTGGGACGAAACCTGCACCACGTCAGATGATAGGGGTAAATCAGTAGAAAAATGGTTAGATAATAACCTCGTATTCCTGAACTCGGGAGAAGGGACTAGAATAGATATGCGAACCGGTAAACTCACTGCAATTGACCTAACAATAATCTCTCCCGAACTAGCAGTTAAATCAGAATGGGCAATCCTAACAGATACGCTAGACAGCGATCACTTTCCAATCCTGACTAAATTTAGCATGAAACCAGATTTTGAACAGACAGACCCTCTCCCACGCTTCCAATACTCCAAGGCAGACTGGAAAAGCTTCCAAAACGATTGCCAAAGTCTAATTTATGACGATATAGTTAGTAATGATATAGAGACTTTCAATGAAAATATAACCAGCAAACTTCTAAACATAGCACAAAAACATATTCCAGTTACGAATAAGCGACCCAACAAAAATCCAGTGCCTTGGTGGGACCGAGAGTGTGGAAAGAACATCGCAGCAAAGAAAAAAGCACTCAGAAAATTCAAAAAAAGCCGCCTCCAGAGTGATCATGAAATATATAAGGAACTGAAAAGAATAGCAGAAAAAAGCGTCAAAGAAGCCAAATCAAGATGCTGGGAAGATTTCTGCAACACTATAGATACGAAAACTAACTCAAAGAAAGTATGGAATAAAATAAAAAGCATTCAAGGGAAAGCAACTAACACAATACCCGTACTAAACAAAACAAAGAGAACTAATCTCGAAAAGGCAGAATATCTTGCTGAATCATTCGCATCAAACAGTAGCGATAGCAACCTGAAACCAGAATTCAGAAAAATCAAACAAGAAACGATCCTGGAAAATGACACAAATGACTATTTAGAAAACTACCTTAACGGAGACTTTAATATCAATGAATACAGAAAAGCTTTACACTCTAAAAAAGAAAGTTCACCCGGCGAAGACAAACCTGGGTATACAATCCTAAAGCACCTACCAAACACCACTCAGAAACTAATCCTAAAACGAATTAATGTGAGCTGGAAGACCAAACAACTCCCGAACAAATGGAAATCATCTATTGTTATCCCAATACCAAAACCTGGTAAAGACCCATCAGATAGTAAGTCATATAGGCCGATCTCACTCACGTCAAATTTATGCAAAATTATGGAAACCATGGTCAAAAACAGACTTGAATATCACCTGGAAAGCAACAACTTGTTAAACAAAACACAGAGCGGTTTTCGGAAAAAAAGAAGTACTTTAGACCACATAGCCAGACTCCAACACTCAATCAAAAAGGGTAATGCCAAACACCAATATACATTAGGCAACGTCACAAAACATTGTTGCAGAAACTTATAAAACAGGGCTATTCCACCAAGCGCCTCCACTCAAAGTTTCTCAAATTTGGCGATACATATCGCATGCTGATAGCAAAATACGAACGTAGCGTGCAAGATCTATGGCGCTACGTTTCGTAACTTGTGCCTAATTCCGCTTAACCCGGGGCTAGGGGCCGTATGAACCCATGTACTTCAAGATCCTCATGGTACTCATATGAACAGTCACAATCAAAGCGTGACTGAGATACATCTTTCTTTAGATGACGACTTTACAACGAATATTATGGATTAAGAATACTGATCAGCGATACGGATTTGATATTTTTGGAACATCATGATGTCTTGCCGGCATCATTGAAAACTGTTGACCGCTTCTCTCTTGCAGGAAACAAGCCTATGTTTATGTATACTATGATTGTCTTTTTGAATTTGGTGCTAATACTGTTATGTGGAAAATGGAATAGGTCTTTGGATTATGGACGCGGATATTCTCTAATGGACGACGGCTGGATTATGAATGACGGACTAGACGCTTGTAATTTTCTTGGATATAGAAAAGGCGTTTGACCTTGTATGGCAGGACGGGATTATCACCCAATTAAACAACCTAGGAATTAAGGGCAGGATACAACACTGGATAAAAAAATTTCTTCATGACCGAAGCTTCAAAGTTCGTATTGGTAACACCATGTCCATGGACCACCAGCTAGATAACGGCACCCCACAGGGCAGCGTCATAAGCCCCACCCTTTTTAACATCCTGATTAATGGCCTGGCCAATGAAATTGACACAAAACATCCTGAAATTGAACAATCACTTTTTGCTGATGATGCTGCCATGTGGAAATCTGCTGGCTCGATAAAAAAATTAACAAGTATAATGCAAAAAGTACTAAATACAGTCAGCGACTGGGCCGATAAATGGGGATTCAAATTTTCAGCTGTCAAAACTACCGGTGTGCTATTCTCAAATAAACAAAACACAGACACCACGCTATCACTAGGAGGCCAGAAAATCGAGTTTAAGAATAGTGTCAAATACCTAGGTATGATCTTCGACCGAAAACTCACTTGGAAAGACCACATCGACCAATTAATTATTCGGTGTAACAAGGACCTGAACCTTATGAGGTGCGTATCGGGTACCAACTGGGGGGCCAATAAACATAGCTTAATCAAATTATATCAAACACTCATCAGATCCAAAATAGACTATGGTTCAATCGCTTATCAATCAGCATGCAAGACCCATCTGAAAAGAATAGACAGCATCCAGTATTCGGCATTAAAAATAGCCACCGGGGCGTTCAAAGGAACTCCATTATGTAGTCTACAAATAGAAACTAATGAAAAACCCTTACATTTAAGACGAGAAGAGCTGTCAATGAAATATGCAGGGAAAACAATAGCCAAGGGCGAAAACCACCCATGCCACAAAATTTTTGGCCCAAAAACCGAATACGAATTCCTAAAAAGGAAATGGGAAAAAGACTCCGCGCCATTCGGTTACACGATAGAGCGATTATACCAAGAACACGACATCCCAATCTCTTGTATCTCTGACACTGACAAGGTCAATAGACCACCATGGCAACTAATCACACCACACGTGGACACGAATATACATAGCTACATCACCAAACAGGACAACCCAGAGCATATAAGGGTCACTGCCCTCGAATATATTGACACACATTGGAAAAATCGCTTGAAAATATATACAGACGGCTCCAAAAACACGTCACAATACAGGTTCTGCATTCGTTATACCAGAACTTGACATTCACGAAGGTTTCAAACTACCAGACAATATGTCTGTATACACCACTGAATTAGTCGCCATAATCAAGGCTCTCGAATGGGTTCTTCAGAACCGACCTGTTTCCACCGTTATTCTTAGCGATTCCTTAAGCGGACTGGTATCTATAAAGAATTCCAAATCCGACAGCAGACCTGACCTCATACACGAAATAGAAATTTTATGTACACAAATACGAGACAATGACATTGACGCCATTTTAGCTTGGACGCCATTTTAGCCACGTCCCACGTGGACGTTAGGGGAAATGAAGCGGCCGATAGGACAGCCAAAGACAGCCTCACCAAGACAGCACCTGACGTGCATATAGGACTAGGAACCAAAGAACTGAATTCTATCATTAAAACCAGAATAGATAGTAAATGGGAGAAGGAATGGAACGAAGAAAACCGAGGTAGATGGCTACATAGTATTCTAGATAAGGGGAAAAGAAGGAGTTTGGATTCCAACTAGACAGTAAACGTGACGACCGCATCATCACAAGATTAAGACTAGGCAAAACAGGACTAAAATCTCACTTATCTAAGCTAATAAAAACACATCACCACTATGCACTTCATGCAACAACGAAGAAGAAACGATAGAACATTTTATACTCAAATGCCCAAAACATGACCTCTATCGCCGAACACTGGAAAACGAACTCAAAAACTTAAATGTCCCTCTGTCGTCGGCTTCTATATTAAATCCGAAACCACCTCTTATAAACAAAGTATACTCCGCCTTACTGGCTTACATCAAATCGACTGACTATCACTCTACCATTTAATACTATATGGTTACACCAAGACACAAAGAAACCTAGGACCAAATTTGAATAAATGTAGCACGCTTAGAGTCAAAACTATTTTACAGGGGCGGAAATAAGGGTCAGTGATCAGAAATGACTGATCAAATTTGGACACTAACCAATCAAAATGCCATAGCAATAACATAGACAAAGTCACTGATCAAATTAAAAGCTCCTAATAACGAGCTCCGACCAAATTGTGTTCCCATATTTCCAACCTTCGTTAACGAATGTTAACCGTCCGGTTTTCTAGCAGGGGCAGAAGACTGGAGGTTATATCAAACATTCACAATCGGCTTTAACTCTAATAATATTTGTATTTATAATATTTAGTACCTAATTATTTATTGCTATTGATCATGTGTGACTTATATCACGATAGTGCCAGTCGGTGGCAAAAAATAACACCAGAAAACAAGAAACTACAAACTCTTCTATTCTTTGTAATACAGGCACAGCACACTGAAGACCACAGACGAGTAAGACCAGCCAGGAAACAGAACACCGATGACGACAAATATTATGAAACAGCACCAAATGGAGATGAACATGATGATCATCATCGTCGGTCCACAAGAACGCCCAGAATACTCGACCCTAAACCAAAATCCTAAACCAAATCCTAAACCACACCGACACGCTGCCCCATATATGACACCGAAATGACGCCTCAACACAGAATATCATCCTTTGACTTTCACACAATATAGGACGTAGACCTGCCGTCCTGTGCCCCAATACACACTCCAAGCAATTGTTACAGGCACAGATTTCTGGAAGAACCCACCCTGTTCCCAAGGGCGTCGTTAGGGAAGTCGATTCGAAAAATCCTGAAGACGCCCATGGTTCTCCCAGTTTTTTCTGGATGGCTTTGTGCGTACAAAGGGGTACCAAGACAAAGGAATCATCCACCCGATTAGACCTACAATGAACTCACATTTACTAGTATAGCTTAACCAAAAAAACCCCGAAAGAGACTTATGAACTTGTACATACCGATTCTTATTTACTTCTATTTATATCTCCTGCTAATCTCTCATTGTTATTATTTATTTATTTATTTATTTATATACTTAGCGCTGGAAAAGATATTAAAAGAAAACAAAGAAATGTACCGCGAAATCCAAATAAAACATTGAGTTGATGGGCCGCGAAATCCGAATGGGAAGCGGCCCTTAAACTACAATTTCAATCAAAGTGTAGTAGAAGTTGAGTGGGCAGGTCGAAAACCAGACTGAAATACATTTAGTAGATTATGGGAGGAAATATGATCATATAGCTGTCTGTGAACTATCTTCTCTAAAATTTTCATTACATTCGAGATGACCGAAATAGGTCGATAATTTCCAGGATCAGACAGGTCACCTTCTTTATGAATTGGAGTTACTTTCGCTTCCTTCCATTCTATTGGGATTTTCCCCGTCTTCATAGAAATATTGAAGAGGTACGCGAGCGGTTGGCTGATAAGAAAGTTTATCAAAACATTCAAATATGTTAAGGATTAAAACAGAATGCATGGTGTACGGATAGATTTTTGCATTGAATATGAAATCGTTTGATGATAATCCACTTGAAATTTATCTCCAAATATATTATTCTTATGCTACAGGTAAGTCGCCTAATACAACACTATAGACAATAGGTATAATCAGGCGTTTCAACAGAGAAGAAATTTATAATACTTGATCGCATGACACGCAAGACCCCACTCCAGATCCTCTATTTTGCTAGTTCCGATGGATATGCGCGTGTGAATATTTGAAATCGAATATTCATACTCTTGGAAATGTATGACCTACTTCCTGGAGTACTCGCTTTAGTTTAATACATACATGCCTGGGATGAACTGTGTGTGTGCTAATTGTTGCCTGGTTACTGGTTGGTCACGGTGTATATAGCTAAATAATATATAGCCCTCAAGAGTATGAGGGCTATAGGTCGGCCCCAGTCACCTCCAGCGAGGGTTTTAGATAATTTTATTACGAATCACCCACCTCTGAACCTGCCGTACATCTAATCTCTATCCCCTCCTGCGCACTATTTCAAAATCTTGCACACTATTGTGAAATAGTAACGAATATATCGCCGTCTGAATTTTCCAGACGACTTCCACTTTAAACGCGCCATGTTAACCGTATAGAGTGACGTCACCAACATGGCGCGCAGAGAGCTAGAAGTTTCCGACTGGAAAATTCAGACGGCGATATATTCGTTACTATTTCACAATAGTGTGCAAGATTTTGAAATAGTGCGCAGGAGGGGATAGAGTTTAGATATACGGCAGGTTCAGAGGTGGGTGATTCGTAATAAAATTATCTAAAACCCTCGCTGGAGGTGACTGGGGCCGACGTATAGCCCTCATACTCTTGAGGGCTATATTATTTAGCTAGGTGTATATTGAACCAATTTATTGCGAATTTGCATTTGAAAACTTCCTTCCACCAAAATTTGTGGGGAATCCCCATGCCAATGTCTGGTCACCGGACACGAGCCACAAGAGGGGCATCAATATCAAACCGAATGTTGGCGAGTGAGCATGAATGCCCTCGCCACACTATTCCAGGGCAAAGCCTGGGTCCAGGCATTTCATTGGTGAAATGTCCCCAGTTTAATGTATACAGGTCTTCTTCAGCATTGATATGTTGATCTGCACTCTGAGGCCCTGAATCAGAATTAATGCATGTATGGAACAGGAGCATAATATTGCTGAACAGTCAGTGGAGGTACATGTGCAGTAGTCAGAATTAAAAACCACACTTGTCAAAGAGTACATTTATTGAATAGTGATCAATATCTCATAATCAACACTGTCACTCGTGTGGGCATATCATGGTGAGTATTAGCAATAGATCACTAAGCCAGATAATTCTCCAGAAGAAAAAAATATAAATGACTATTTGAACTACAAGCATTATTTGCTCAGGTGGTTGACCAACAGCTCTGCTGGGAACAGTTTCTGAGGCATACGAGATGAATGCAAGCGATCACTCAACCAGTCGTGCTAATAAATTTGATCACCCTATAGACCATTAAAATAACAAAGAAATACTGATTTACATGATTGGATCATTTTAACCACTTCCTGTTCAAATAAATCTGATCACGCCCTGATCAGACATTTCCCTTCGTGTGATTAAATCCGCCTTTTGCACATTATTGAGAGAACAAAGAAGCGCCTGTCTATGAATGGACCCGCGACTTCAGCTGATCAGCTACTGGTTTGTATATTCTCACTTTGCCCTATATTTTTTCAGGAGAATAGTTCGAACTGGTGATAGCTGGCATATTTTCATGTAATATTTGCAAAATCATAATGACACATACTTGTATAAAATTATGTCAGTTATCACCAGTTCAATATACCCTCCTGGGTTAAAGATAGGGCAAAGTGAGAATATATGAATCAGCACCTGAAGTCATGGTTCACTGCACAGCCAGGCTTCCCTTTGTTCTCTCAGTAATGTGTGGATTATATTTGAGAATCTATTTATGCTCATCGTTCTGCTCAGTGAATGGGTGGTTGTATGAACACATTATATACAGCAAGCACGAGTCCCAAAATATTACAAAATTTGTAAATAGAAAAACATGATACAATATTTTTTACCACTACGTGTACAACATTAAAAATTAAACTAGTATGATTAAAAAGTACTTTAAGGGTGCCGAGTCCTCCTGCACATACTTTTACACACCCCCTAGAACTTGTCTTTATAGGGCTAAAATGTATGCCACATAGCTATGTTAATGTATATATTTGTTGAAAGCACATTTCTTAAGGATTCCAAATATATAAGTTTGTTTACTGTAAACTGTGAAGATATTTGGATTTTAAATAAATTTAATTTAAATTTTTTAAATGCTATTTTCAAAAAAGTATTCAACTTGTCATAACTAACTTCATCATTCCCTTAGAAGAAAACTCAAATAGGAAATCTGTGTCTCAGTTTAATCAATTTTGGTCCTGTTCTCATTCTATTGACATTTGATGGGATATTTCTTCACAGAATCGAGCAACTCACAGTTTTGAACTTTGAAGTTGAATTAAAGGCCAATAGAATAAGAACTAAACCAAAATTGGCAAAACTGAGACATGTATTTCCTGTTGGAGTTGTATTCTACAGGAAATGATGATGTAAGTTACGATAAGTTGAATACTTTTTTGAAAATAGCCATTTAAAAAAGAAGACTCAAACTGAGACATGTATTTCCTGTTGGAGTTGTATTCTACAGGAAATGATGATGTAAGTTACGATAAGTTGAATACTTTTTTGAAAATAGCCATTTAAAAAAGAAGACTCATTTTTAAAAATTATTTTGTTTAAATTTGAATATCTTCACAACCTACAGATTTACAGTGAACACATTTACATATTCGGAATCCATAAGAAATACACTTTCAACAAATACATGTATATACATTACCATAGATATAAGGCATACTTTCAGCTGTACAAAGACAAATTCTAGAGGGTGTGTAAAAGTGTCTGCAGGAGGGCTCAGTATCCTTAAGTTGAATATGTAGGAGTGAATACTTCGAGTCAATTAGGCAATCATATTAACAAAAAACAAGCGTTCTGAGAACCCCAACATCTCGCCTTGCGGGGTCATCCGCCAAAGGTGCAGCAGTATTGAAAGCATACATATAGAGCAAACAATAAGGTCTGGAATAAGTGATGTGGTACAGACAATAATGTCTGGAATAGATTATCTGGTACAGACAATAACATCAGTCCCATGTGGGATTACTGGCAAAAGTTAATCCCATGTAGGATGGATAGGTCAGTGCGGGCGGATTACTGGTACATAGGGCATTCCAGTGCGAGATTACTGCTGGGTGGACCAGTCCCATGTTATTACTGATGGATAGTCCTCTGTGGGATTACTGCTGGATAGTCCAGTCCCAAGTGGGATTACTACCATCACCATCATGGTAGTGATGGTATGGATGGTAGTGATGGTATGGATGGTAGTGATGGTAGGAATGGTAGTGATGGTATGGATGGTAGTGATGGTATGGATGGTAGTGATGGTAGGAATGGTGGTGATGGTAGTGATGGTATGGATGGTATGGATGGTAGTGATGGTATGGATGGTAGTGATGGTAGGAATGGTAGTTATGGTATGGATGGTAGTGATGGTATGGATGATGTAGTGATGGTAGGATGGTATGGATGGTAGTGATGGTATGGATGGTGATGGTATGGATGGTAGGAATGGTATGAATGGTAGTGATGGTATGGATGGTAGGAATGGTATGGATGGTAGTGATGGTAGGAATGGTATGGATGGTAGTGATGGTATGGATGGTAGGAATGGTATGAATGGTAGTGATGGTATGGATGGTAGGAATGGTATGGATGGTAGGATGGTAATGTATGGATGGATGGTAGTGATGGTATGGATGGTAGTGATGGTATGGATGGTAGTGATGGTAGGTATGATGGTATGGATGGAGTATGGATGGATGGTAGTGATGGTATGGATGGGTAGTAGGATGGTATGGATGGTAGTGATGGTAGGAATGGTAGTGATGGTATGGATGGTATGGATGTGATGGTATGGATGTGATGGTATGGATGGTAGTGATGGTATGGATGGTAGTGATGGTATGGATGGTAGTGATGGTAGGAATGGTAGTTATGGTATGGATGGTAGTGATGGTATGGATGGTAGGGATGGTAGTCATGGTATGGATGGTAGTGATGGGATTGTAGTGATGGCAGGGATGACATGGATGGTTGGATGTAAGTGATAGCAGTGATGGTAGGATGGTATGGATGGTAATGATAGTAGGGATCCGATGGTAGTGATGGTTGGGATTGTAGTGATGGCAGGGATGACATGGATGGTAGGATGTAAGTGATAGTAGGGATGGTAGTGATAGTATGGATGATAGCGATAGTAGGGATCCGATGGTAGTGATGGTTGGGATGGCAATGATGGTTGGAAGGGTATGACTGGCAGTGATGGTTGGAATGGTAGTGATGGCAGGGATGATATGGATGGTAATGATAGTAGGGATGGTAGTGATGATCAGTATGGTAGTGATGGTATGGATGGTAGGGGAGGGGGATTTGGTTTAATGTCATGCTCAAGGTTGTTTCACTCATATGGTGACAGTCAGTTGGGTTGGTGGAGGAAGCCGGAGTGCCCGGAGAGAACCACCGCCCGTTGGCAAGTAACTGACAATCTTCCACACATGGACAGGCTGAGTTCGAACCCGTGCCGGTGCATCAGTGTGAGGCTAGCGGTCACCAGCGAAGCACCTTAGACCACTCCGCCACTGAGGGCCCATATGGAATGGTAGTGATGGTAGGATGTTAGGGATGGTAGTAGTGATATGGATGGTAGTGAAGGTAGGATGTTAGTGGTGGTAGTGATGGTAGTCATGTGCACTTCAGCTAAATGCAAAACTCAATCATTTCCCATAATTTGGAGAAAAATTAATATTTCATCTCAAAAATAGCACAAGTACATACTCCAATCATAAGAAACATGTGTATGAAGTTTCGTAATCATCCAATGAGAGCTGACAACTGCAGCAAACTTATCATGTAGAAGCCTACATGTACAATTTACCTAAACAGAAAACTCATTCATTTGCCATAATTTTGAGAAAAATTAATATTTCTTCTCAAAAATAGCACAGGTACATCCTCTTATCATAAGAAACATGTGTACCAAGTTTCATAATCATCCAATGACAGCTGACAACTGGAGCAAACTTACCATGTACATGTATATGTGCCTCTACATGTACAATTTACCTAAACAGAAAACTCTTCATTTGCCATAATTTGGAGAAAAATTAATATTTCTTGTCAAAAATAGCACAGGTACATCTTCTAATCATAAGAAACATGTGTACCAAGTTTCATAATCATCCAATGACAGCTGACAACTGGAGCAAAGTTACCATGTAGATGTATATGTATACATGTAGAGGCCTACATGTACAATTTACCTAAACAGAAAACTCTTCATTTGCCATAATTTTGAGAAAAATGAATATTTCTTCTCAAAAATAGCACAGGTACATCCTCTTATAAGAAACATGTGTACCAAGTTTCATAATCATCCAATGACAGCTGACAACTGGAGCAAACTTACCATGGACATGTATATGTACAATTTACCTAAACAGAAAACTCTTCATTTGTCATAATTTGGAGAAAAATTTATATTTCTTGTCAAAAATAGCACAGGTACATCCTCTAATCATAAGAAACATGTGTACCAAGTTTCATAATCATCCAATGACAGCTGACAACTGGAGCAAAGTTACCATGTAGATGTATATGTATACATGTAGAGGCCTACATGTACAATTTACCTAAACAGAAAACTCTTCATTTGCCATAATTTTGAGAAAAATTAATATTTCTTCTCAAAAACAGCACAGGTACATCCTCTTATCATAAGAAACATGTGTACCAAGTTTCATAATCATCCAATGACAGCTGACAACTGCAAGAAACTTTCCAAGTACAGATGTACATGTGCACTTCAGCTAAACGCAAAACTCATTCATAGGGATTTTAACATTAGAGTACCCCAGGGGTAGTACCCCCAGGTGGCATACCCACCCCCCATATTTTTTATATTTTTTTTATATTTTTTCTAATTTTTCTAGATTTTTTTTTAACTTGCTAAACCAAAAACCCATTCATTTCCAGGCAGGGGACACCGACACCGACACCGACGACGACATCCTCTTTCCCCCCTCACAATATCTCCCCTTTACTTCGTAAGGCGAGATAAAAACTGGATAATTATGTATTTGTGATCTAACATTGCATTGTATACCAAAACAAATTCGAAAGAGATTGAAGGTGTTTATAGATAGATGATCTTTATTTTAAAACTCGAGGACTCTTTTCGTGTAGGTCGAGTTGAATAAAACATAACATAAAATACACAACATATACAATAAGAATGATAAATAACATATAAGGAGTTAGCACATAATTTAAAAGTTAGTCTTCTTTACTGAGAATATTAAAATAAAAACAGCTCTTGAAGAAAATAGTCACTCAATAAATAACATTAAAGCAGTTAGCAAATAATTAAAAGTTCAGTCAGCTTAATCTAAAAAAATTTATTAAAACAAAAAATAAAAAAAATAAAAATAAAAAAAATAAAAAAAATAAAATGAAATACAAAAAATAAATTTAAAAAACTGCTCTTGAATGATTTTCTAAATAAATATCATTAAAGGGGTTGGCACATCATTTTAAAGTTCAGTCAGCTTATTTAAGATTATTCAGATAAAGACTAAAGACTGCTCTTTAAGAAGTCGCCTAATAAATAACATTAAAAGGATAAGCATATATTTAAAGGATCAGTAAGCAAAATTTAGGAATATTCAGATAAAAACTGCTGTTGAAGTCGCTTACATGCATTCTTAAAACCACCAAGTGTTTTACAGTCTCTGATATGGCTGGGCAAACTGTTGTATTCTACGGGGCCATTTATTCTAAACGAACGTTTAAAAAGTTCAAACGTTTTGGTAAACACTGCAACACAAGATCGCAAATTTCATATGATTGCTATAATCAACTGACTTTAAAAAGCTGATGAAACCTACGATATACCAAACATAAATGTACAAAATCTTCACGACTTCAATCACAGGCTTTAAAACTGGATCATATTTTCTTTTGATTTCATTAGAAAAGTGTGAGTGGTGTTGGTCAACACTAATGTTATAATGTAATGTGAACTTTGTCTTGAACATTTAAGTTAGCTTTAATGATGATTTATTCATGTTAATCATGGTTTCAATGTAGTTTGTAGTTTCCACAAAGTCCATGTCAGAGGCTGTGATGCCCTCAGACCCAGCTTTCTTATTCTGTAACCACTGGGTGAAGGCAGAGTCGGCTTTCTTGCAGACGAAATCTTTCAGGGAGCTTCTGTAATGGATTATCACTTCTAAGACTGAAGGTGTCAAAACGCCTTGCCACACAAAAAAGATATTTCTGCAGTGTCCGCGTTCATAGATCGTTTCTAGACAATGAATCAAGTCTTGCGTATTGTTAGTATTGGCCCACAAAGAAAATATAGAGCAAGAGGGCCAAAACTGAGGATGAAACCGTACAATAGGCTTTTGGTAGAAACAGATCACCTGGTATTGGTTTTTCCACATGCTATCTAACGTTACAGTGTGTATGTCACTATACGGACACAGCTTCTCACCGAATGTAGCCAGGAGCAACTTCAAAAGTTGCTTGTGGTGGCTCCCGTCGAAACAGTAAAAGTGGTTGAAATCCAACAGAACAACTTCTTTGGGGTGCTTTTGGAGAAATTCATGCACCTCATCCAAGTATTCTTGAACTTCTTTCCGCCCATACAGTCCATGAACGAGGTAGAGGTCATTCACACTCTCCCGATAAGCGACCCGGAAGTCCAAGTAGCGGATCCCCACCTGAAGCTGCTCCTCTATAGTAAGGTTCTGGGTTACAGACCATCTGTAGATAATCCCCTTTGTGAATGAACCAAACAGGTTGATTACTGCCTGGAGCAGGACAGAATTATCTGGTCCAGCCTCTGATGTGGGATCCAAGTCAGCACTAAAGGAATTATGGGAACCTGCAAAAACAAAAGGTTTTGGATGAAATACCCAATTTCCAATTTCAAACTTTTTCCACTTCCTGCTCAATCCAAGTTCATACCCTCATTTTTGTGTGACACGGGGAAGATACAATTACAAAGTAAAGCTTGCATGCTAATTACAAGGTAATGAATCCTTTCTTCAAGTAATATTCAGTTGTCACTATCAGACCCTTTTGTATTTAGTGAAGAGAAATTCACACAACTATAATGGACTCACAGAGGATCAGGCTTACCATTAAGCTCAATATTGTGTTGTCTTAAGTTTGCTGACATCTCACAGAAGAACAAAACGAAAAATGTGTCCTTTTTTTGTCCAGAAATAGAGTAAACTTAAGGTATTGAATCACCTACCATATGAAATGCAAGTTGATTGTATATAATGGGCTTTGAGTTATTCCCCAGTTCCGGATCATGTGCCAGAATGACATGCATGCACCATGACCAAAATTATAGTCAAGAAACTAGAAAGAATGCAGTATATCCTCAAATACCATAGATATCATGATGAATGAGCCAACCATACCCCCGTGCTCATGCACCTTATTTCCCACTTTATTTTAAAATTATTTTAAGTTTAAATTTTTTAATTTTTGAAATTGACGTACACTGTGTTGAGATAGAACATTCAGTGGAGTGGATTTAGGAACATATCCTACTCAGACGATTAAAGTGATAAAAATTCCTGGATATTTCAATCAAAAATGGTCTGGACCCTCCTGGAATTCCACTTAAATATTGGAGTGGAGGAGGTGCATCTATTTTTAGACAAAATATCGAGATCCCTTATAGTTAGACACTCCACATTCGACCTCTTCCGCCCTTGAACCCCAAACTATTGTCCTGGTCAGTTCATGTAGTCCGACCCAGATTCGCTGTTGGAAACTGGGGTCCCTTTGACCGTCACACTATATATGCGGCTACCTGGGATGGCCAAACAGAACAGTGGTTTTCCTGTCGCCTCCTTTGACAAGTTTGCCATCCAGTTGGAAAAGTCTTCGTCTGCCATCTTTGAATTGTCGTTCCAGGCAAACGCTAAGACCAGAAACTGAAAGGCAAATAAGGCATTTCCCGTTTTCTCTTCCGCATTCTCTTTGGTCGAGGATAGTTCCCATGGCCCAAAATCAACTAGCCTACATCACAACCTACGTCATGGTAATACCAAACCGAGGCTGATAAACAAACCCACGTGCAGACTATTCGGCGGTTACGGCTTGCAGCACCACATAGACATCCCCTCATTCGTATTTTAAGGTAATAATTTATAAGTCAAATAAGTAATTTTAAAAGCTCATTCAGGCCAATTTATTTTGCCAGTTCAGGAATATATTCCAATGGACAGAGCGAACATCCGCGAGGTGAAACTTTACAGTCACATAGAGTTGAATAGAAAGTCAGAAAAAGTCAGAAAAGAAAGTGCCGATAATTTATAAATTATCCAAGATAAAATCATGAAATGAAAGCACAGTTTAGCGAATGGGAGCGTTTTGACATAGGCTACTAAATTATTTAGAACCAAATCAGTTCCGTTCCGTGTTCATAATGAAATTCTCTACAATTCCCCATCTTATGCCATGTTAAGATTCACCTCAATACTTCCCGCAATGAGCCGTGAATACGAATACGGATTTAGCTATTACCTGGGGTGAATCGCGCGCTCTCGAATACATGTCGCCAGAATATATTTCACAGTACTTTTACCGAGGAATTTTCGGCACCATATTCTGTATATCTTGTAGAAAAAACATATCCTCCAGTTCATGTTGTAGCAATATGGCGCTCTTTGAAACAATTTAGGACACTTTACCGTTGCCAATTAATATACATTATTAATTCTATTAATTTCATCCGGATCTTCCGTTTTAAATCACAAGACATGAAGAATATAAGTCAAGACAAAAACTTTTTAAAAAATATGAGCATTGTAATTATATTTGTCTCATTTTACACAACACATTACATCGTTTAAAATGCTCCATGGTGCACTGCCTATATCATATTAAGCAGTCATACATCATACTAGTCTACAATATATACCTTTACGACCCCGGTTACGAAACCAGCCTACAGGCTCGACAGTGCATAGCCTGAACGAGAGTGCGCTACTTACTTACTTACTTATATCCTGCATAATCTTGCTATGTATTATACAGTTACACTTGCATGTTGAATTGTTATATGTTTACTCATGTTTTCTCATCCTTGTACGGTACCCTGCCAATCTCTGGTGTTTGTACAATAAACTTATTCTTATTCTTATTCTTATTAGCATTATAGTGTATTTAATTACATCACTTTTAACCAAGTTCATGGACTTCATATTACCTTGCCCACACCAAATAGACACCACATCAGCGCTCCATAGTGCACTTCCTACATCATACCTATTTGTAAACCTTGAAAACATGTTGTGACCAACTACGGAATATTTTTAAGAAAGGTCCCATATTTAGAGAGCCGAGAACCATAAATTTACACGCTGATCAAAAGATAATACTTGAAATATAAATCCAGGATTCTCTGTCTGTGTGTGTGTCTGTCTGTGTGTTTGTCCGTCTAATTTCTCGACAGCTCAACGATTGACTCAACAACGTAAAATCTGGGATAAAATCCACCGTCCGCCACCTGCTTAAGAAACCTCTTAATACACAAGAACAGGTACCGAGAGACCCAAACGTACAAGGAGTACTCACTGATCTTCAATGTATTGTAATTGTACTATGTAATTGTTCCAGCTGAAAAGGCGCCCAATAATATAGTGTCCATTTGTAAATACTACTATTTTGAAGTCCTTGTTGAGTTGAGAATAGAAGCATCAACTGCCAACAATTTCACATATGCTGCCACGAACATTACTTGACATATTTAAAGAACATCAACAAAGAACATCAACAGAAGATCCAAAACACACGTATAGCCATTCCGAACAAATATACAGATATTCCAAAACTTAATCGGATTCAACCTTTTTTTTTTTCTTTGTTTCTGAATGTATTTCTCTTTCATCTTTGGCTCAATAAAAGTCATTCCCTAAAACGTCAAACCGAGTTACTACAGATTTTAATTATCTATCATACCCTGTCCTCTATTTATTCTATGTCATAGAGGACAGGGACAGGGTATGATAGATAATTACAATCTGTAGTAACTGTAAGAGAAATACACTCAGAAAAAACAAAACAAAAAAAATTATTAAAATAAAATATATATATATTCATTAATTTCATAATTTATTAAAAAAATGTATACGTAGACATCGACCATCCAATATTCCACAGGCCAGGCAACTGTGGGAGTGTGCGACGGCCCTAATTACATACTTCATTTTCATAATGTCATAATGTATTATGATACTAAGGTGACTCGGTTCGCAAAAATCTCCACGACATGAGTGTACATGCACCAACTTGTATCACCAAAATTCCTTGGACAATACTGAACGGTGAACTTCGTCGTAGTTGAATCGCCTGATTATGTCCATAGCCGATTGAACATCTTCAAGGTAACCGCACGTTTCGTCAACTAATTCATGAACGAAAGGTCGTAAATTGAAATCTCCCGCGAGATCGCCTGAGTCCGCCATGGCTGATGGGCGGGGCTAAATTTATGTCAACTGGATGTGACGTAGGCTAGTTGATTTTGGGCCATGGGAACTATCCTCGACCATTCTCTTTCGTCTGCTAAATTAGCGCCCTCTATCGCAAATACGCCAAAATGCAGGGGATAACTCTCGGAGGTTTCATTGCACGAATCGGGCTTTGGAAATCATTTTTTTTTCTTGAACGAAATACAGCCTAAACGATTTAAGCAAACGTCTTAACTTTCGATAAATCGATTTCAGCCCATTTAAAATAAATCAAAGAATAAGAAAACAAGGATTCCATCGAAAGTCCAAAAAAGGAATTGAGATTCTGTACAAGGCGCAGAAAAGCAAAAGTGTAGAAATCAAGTAACCAGAATATGAATTATATCGAAGGTGCAGAAAAGGGAAGGGTAGAAATCCATGAACCAATAAAAGAATTCTATCCAAAGTCCAGAAAGGGAAAAGTGTAGGAACACTATAGCCATTAAGAGATTCTATCCAAGGTGCAGAACATGAAAAGTGTAGAAATCAAAGAACCAGTAAACATATTTTTATCCAAGGCCCAAAAATGGAAAGGTTTAGAAATGAAATAACCAGAGCAGGGGTTCTATCCAAGATCTAAAAGAGGAAAAGGGTAGAAATCAAAGAACCAGAAGAGATTCTAACCAAGGCGCAGAAATGGAAAAATATATAAATTAAAGCAACAGAAGAAAAAAGATTATATCCAAGGTCCGGAAGAGAAGAAAGATAAAAAAAAGTATGATAAAGACGTGACTGACCAAGAATTATTATCCGACAACACTTTTCCTGGTCGGAGCGACAATATGTTGATTCGCCTCGATAATACTTGGTCGAACTGCACCATAGTTCATATGGTCGAAATGACCAACTTTTTCTTGGTCGGATACGGTACCCTTCGGTCACAGTTTACATGGTCTGAGGGAGCATAATTATTTTTTAACAGTGCAGAAAAAGGATTTTATCCATGGTGCATAAAAGGAAAATTGTAATAATGAAAAAACCAGAAAAGGACTCTATCCAAGAAGCAGAAAACGAAAGTGCAGAAATAAAATAACCAGAAAAAAAGATTCAATCCAACGTGCAGAAAAAGAAAATTTTAGAAATCAAAGAACCAGAAAAGAGATTCTATATCCAAGGCGCAGAAAGGGAAAAATGTATAAATCAAAAAACCAGAAAAGGGATTCTATCGATATTCGTCGATCGTAGTAGTAGTGTATACACATTTCAAGCCAGTGGCGCCTCACTGCGCATGCGCAGGAATTGTGGAGTTGGTGTGCGCGGGAGTGTTGTGCGCAGGTATGAGATTTTGTGGCGGTTTTGTGGCGGTGTGCACAGGAGTGTTGTGCGCAGGTATGACGTCACTTCCGGTCTGCGTGAATCGGGCGTGTGTATTCCTCCACCGTGATGCGGTCTGGTGGTGATGCGGTCTGCCTCCGCGGACAGAAAGTAATCCCAAATTCTCCGGCATTCTCCGGCAGTCTTCAGGGGCGACAGGGGTCCCTAGTGTACCGATTGGATCGAGTGAGGTGTCAAAGTGAAGCATTCGTGAAGGGGCATCCGACGGAATGAGTGTGACGTGGAACTGATGTCATTCTGCGCATGTGTATGCAAATAGACGTTGTGGAGTCTAGGTGTGCTACTATTGGTCCGATGGAGTCGTATGAGGTATCAATGTGAAGCATTCGTGAAGGAGCATCCACCTGGACTACATTCCTTGTTCACGTTCTGCGCATGCGCAGACAGGGAATTGTGGGAAAAGGGTATGGAAATAGACGTTTTCCCATTAGGGAATGGTCTGATGAGGTCGAGTGAGGTATCAATGTGAAGCATTCGTGAGGGAGCATCCGACGGGATGGGTGTGACGTGGAACTGTCGCCATTCTGCGCATGCGCAAGCAGGAATTGTGGGAAAAGGGTATGGAAATAGACATTTTGGGGCCTAGGTAGGCCCCTAATGGTCTGATGGGGTCGAGTGAGGTATCAATGTGAAGCATTCGTGAGGGAGCATCCGACGGGATGGGTGTGACGTGGAACTGACGTCATTCTGCGCATGCGCAAGCAGAATTGTGGGAAAAGGGTATGGAAATAGACATTTGGGGTCTAGGTGTGGAGCCCATAATGATCCTATGCTGTCGTATGATGTCTTATTTTGAAGCTCTCGTGAGGGAGCATCCGCCTGGACTAGTGTGCTGTTCGTGTTCAACATTCTGCGCATGCGCATATAGGGAATTGTGGGAAAAGGGTATGGAAATAGACGTTTTGGGGTCTAGGTATGCCCCTAATGGTCTGATGGGGTCGAGTGAGGTATCAATGTGAAGCATTCGTGAGGGAGCATCCCACGGGATGGGTGTGACGTGGAACTGACGTCATTCTTCGCATGCGCAAGCAGAAATTGTGGGAAAAGGATATGGAAATAGACATTTTGGGGTCTAGGTGAGCCCCTAATGATCCTATGCTGTCGTATGAGGTCTTAGTTTGAAGCTCTCGTGAGGGAGCATCCACCTGGTGTTGTTCGTGTTCAACATTCTGCGCATGTGCAGATAGGGAATTGTGGGAAAAGGGTATGGAAATAGACGTTTTGGGGTCTAGGTAGGCCTCTAATGGTCTGATGGGGGTCGAGTGAGGTATCAATGTGAAGCATTCGTGAAGCAGCATCCGACTGGGTGGATGTGACGTAAAACTGATGTCATTCTGCGCATGCGCAGTATACCAAGTATATGGAAATAGACATTTTGGCGCAGACATGGGTCACTATTGTTCCGATGGTGTCGTCTGAGGTCTTATTTTGAAGCTCTCGTGGAGGAGCATCCGACTGTGCTAATGGTTCGTCCGTGTTCAAGAGTCTGCTCATGCGTAGTCTGGCCGTAGTATAGAAAGCACGCATTTTGGGGGTGCGTGGCAGTGTGTTTGACCAACAACTATGGGTCCGTGTTTGTGGTCTGGTGGTGTGGGTTGTTCGCACAGACGTCACTTCCGGTTTCACAAAAACTACCTCCGAACACAGAAGAGTTCCAATTTTCCCTTAGACGTAGGGTCCGGATTTTCAACATCCAAGTTTTGCCCGGCCCGGCCCGGTTATTCGGCCGCAGCGCGCGCGTGCGCGGGTTATCTGGCAGCAGAGCGCGCGGGTTATCCGAGCGAGCGCGCGCGCGCGGGCTATCCGGTCGCACGCCCGCGCGCCATCACCGGAAGTGCGCGGGTGAATGTCGGGTCGAAAGGTCATAGGTCACATCCAGGTCAAAAGGTCAAAGGTCTCCCTTTCGGCAAGGTTGGGCAACAATGTTGCGGCATCGATATACAGAACTTGAACACAAAAGGGGATTGTAAATTAACCTGGAAAGGATGGGCAGTTCCATTTGGACCAACCAGCGGTCGAGAAAAGAGCCAATGAGCGATCGATAATTTTCGCTCACGTCTGCGCCTACATCCGGGTACTAGAATACTTTCGCCTACGTCCGCGCCAACGTCCGGGTTCTTGTACATCCGGGTAATGTTTTCTGGACATTGATGGGTTACATTTGGCCCCATCCTAGGCCACTGATTGGCTACTTTCTCCATGGTGCTCAAAGCCAGTTTGACCGAATCCCCACATGTCTGTTATAGCCTTCATGCATTATGCTCATATAGAAAACACACAAGACAGGGTTGGGTTTTTTTTGGTGAGATCTCATTTTGTTTTTTATTCAACAATAACTAACAACCACAACGTGAGAACAACCACGTGAAAACTGAAGTCCAGAACAGGGGGCTTGTACATTGATAAACTTAAGCCCAGAAAAGGGGGCTTTTCGTGAAAGAACTTCAGCCCAGAACGGGGCTTGTACATTATGATGGGCGGCCCAGTCATATACGAGTACATCTCGGTCCTCGGCCTTGGGGTACTCGTCAAACATCTGTACGATGGTTGATAAGGTTCTTCCCCGGCATCGATGGTACAGGTAAAACAAGCAATATTGTCCGCACACGCTACTGGTCAGGCTTTGCAACGTTTGACTGTTCCAACACCACGTCTCTGTGCCTTGATCCAAGAAGTCTGTTAAATCGGGATGGAGGGGTGGCAGGCCGTACGGGTCGAAGTATTCGCCCTGCTGCTCTGTCAATTACACGCCCACCCAATGTTCACCGGGCCGATCCATCGGGTCCGTGTTGAGAACGTAAGCAGCAGGATACACACGGTTTAATGGGAACACATCTCGGGCACCCCTTGAAAGACCATACGTGTCTCTGGGTCATTCTCCAGCACGGTGTTTATCTGGTCTGTATCCATGTTAGGTGGAAAAGTCACACAGGACGTTGCGCGCCTTGTCCACTTGAATGATGTTGTCAAACTCGGCGTAGCAGATCACATTGACGGTGCTCCGGAGGGCTCGTGCAAAGTGGATTTCCAATCGTAAATTGCCTTGCTTGGCGAGGGCCAGCTGATGGTGGTTCTCTAAGGTGGGGATCAGATCGAAACAGAACAACGTGTATCCGTTCGCGTAGTCCTCCCGACTGATCATATTCCCTTCGTCCTGGTTGATTTGACCGGTGGCTGTAAACAGGCTCTGATAGGCTCGAATGAAATTCGCGCGCCCAAAGTTCGGTGTTAAGGCCGTGGCTGGGACCTGTTGTCGATCCGCATGCAGGGCCACAAAATTGATGCCGAAATGTTTAAAGTCAAACGGATTCTCTGGGTAGGCTCCGCTGAAACTGGTATCAATCGCTTGGGTAGTTCCCCCAGGAACAGATTTTCTTTGTTGGCGCTCATATTTCCAGCAGACACAAACACTTTGGTTTGCACACGTCGGATAGGGTACTGGGCTGGTTTTGTTTCCAAGGCTTTGAGGTGTCCCAATTGAACGGCTGGATTAGGGTTTCACTTTTCGGACATACAGGACTGTGTCTTGGATGACAATCTTATAGTCAGGTGCATGCCCCTCTACGTTAGTGGCCATCAAGGCGAAGATCGGGGGGGGGATCTTGTTCAAGAGGTACCGGTCTTGCATGAAGATGTCTGCGTGTAGTCGACCCATGCGATCCACCGAGACGCCGTTAGCGGTGAAAGCCTTCCGTTTGTTATATCCCGCATTGTCGTTCTCTACGCCCATGTGCTCGGCTGTGTCCTGGTAGAATAAAGCGGCTGTCAGCTGAGATTTTTTAGCCTCTCGTCCATGCGACAACAGCGTCTCGATGTAGGCTCGATAGGGGTACGTGTTGGTCGAGTCACTGATGAGCTTGTCGCTGGGAAATATATCCACCTGTTGAAACATAGAGTGCAGCCAGAGATTCGTCGGGCCCACCGTTGCTTGGTCGACGATTCTGGAGCCATCCCCATTGACGACCTTGGCTTTCACATACAAGTATGTATGGGTTAAATCCACATAGGCCGTATCCGCATTACTGATGGTGAACTCGATGGGTCCTGTTTCGTTGATGCTGGAGAGCGGGAGATGCTCCACCCATAATCCTTGTTCGGCGCTGGTCTGTGTGGGCGGGGCGGGTCACAAATCAAATTCACTGTTGGTGGAGGGACAGGACTCGGCGTGGATCAAGGACATGTTTAAGAAAAGATATCCTGGGTCTTCGATGTACGTCGTCGCTGGGTCGGTCGTCGATTGGTGTGTGGTCTCGGTGGTGCAGGTCTTTTATTCCCTACGGTGCGTTGTGCATTGGCGACCAAGAAACCTCCTGCTTCTTTGGCCCGCCGTTTCAAGGATTCTTTGGGTGCCGTACCCCCAAGACATCGCCTTGCAGTCCACTGCGTACCGCTTGTTTGCCGATTGCTTTCACCCCACGCGTCACCAAGGGCAGGAACGTTTTGACGATGCTGCCGAGTATGTTCCCCAACCCATGTCCTCGTTGCATGCGTGCACCACTAAAGACCGGAAGGCTACCTCCGGCATGTTGGGCATAATCGTCCATATAACTGCGTGCGTCGCACTCGTAAGGCAACTTCATTATACAAAGTGGGGAACACGTGCATGTCGAAAATGAAGTGTCAGCACCACTTTTTCTCGTTCGAATGCCACCGGTCGTCCCGTGTCATCTCTTATATCCACCGTGATAGTGTTGATGTCGGTTTGTCGTACGGGTAGGTAGAGCATGTGGGTGAAACTGTGGGTAACTTGAACTCCATACCTCTTTTTAATGGGGACCACCCGTAACAGAGGTGTGTTGATATCGCCCACGATGTGGTTGTCGACCACGTCCGAGTAGACGTAGAGTCCGTACATACCCGACTTCATATCCATCGGGATCTGGCCTTGGTGGGCGGTGGGAACGGCGAACGTCTGTAGATCGAAAACCAGCATTTGCTGTAGGATAGGACTCAGTACGACACTCACGTTGGCGGTGAGGATGATCTGTGCCTTGTCGTTATGTGCGTTGTAATCGAAGTCCACGTGATTCTTGAAGGGAAATGTTTTGATGGGTTTTGAAACATTCGTTACCTCCCGTATAGCCTTATAATGCAACAGCCTTGTCAGCCCCTGCATGAACTCCTTGGGAGTATCGTATTGGCCTTCGGGAAGGGTAAGTCTGGTATCTTTTCCTTCGTAGGTCACCTCGTACCAAACTTCATTGGCTCGCACGTTGTACCACGAGTAAGGGTATTGGATATCCACGAGGCCACATTCTCATCGTCCAGGTAAATGCAACGGTTGCGGTAATTGGGTGACGTACTTGGCCAAGGTGTTGTCAGAAAACACATCCAGCGAATTGTTACTCACTGGGTAGGGTGAGGTAAAACATGGCGATTGAGCTGTCCTGCTGCTGCTGTTGGTTTTAATAGGTGTTCCAGGCCTTGGGTGGTTGTGTCCGGCGTCGTGTTCGTCGCGACTTGCTACGTGTCACGGCTCTGGAGATTGGAGATGTAGGGTGTCTTGATCAAGGGTGGTTTTTTGAAGGCGTGAAAATCAGTGCCCGTTGTAGTGGTGTTTTGGGGGGTGACTCCGGTTCAAACTCGGCTTCGCAAGAAGGTAATGGGCTACTCGGCGATTGCTGGGTCCGCTGCATCCAGGCCCAGCGTTGGGGATTCCCCACCAATTCCTGTGGTTCATGCATGTCTTTCAAGCTTTGAGCGAAGTC
Organism: Hanleya hanleyi; assembly: GCA_036873755.1. NCBI lineage: Eukaryota > Metazoa > Mollusca > Polyplacophora > Lepidopleurida > Hanleyidae > Hanleya > Hanleya hanleyi. The sequence goes on along the minus strand of JAVTVY010033681.1, from coordinate 71,373 downwards.
CTCCCATCCTCGAGGATCCGCGTGCGACCTGCGTTGACGCATCAGGTCATTCACTAAATCCGTCATGTGGGTCCCGGGGACCACTTGATTCTGTACCACTAGTTCGCCTTTATCATTCCAAGTTATGTTAGGATTCTGTTTCATCCGTTGTAATACCAGGCCAGCTTGTTTCTTGAACGATGCAGGTACACTTTTCAGGACTTCATCTTCCACCCACTGTGGGTCTGTGGGTGGTACCCCTGGTAATGGCGGCGGTTGGAGCGGTGCTGAGGTCTGCGGTGTGTCGCGTGGTGGTTTTGGTACTGGGGTAGAGAGGGTTTTGTATTGGTCCATGAACGTCATGTACCGCGTCTCATTGTACCGGTGTACTTTCTCACTGTCGCTTAACCCCGGTCTTTGTAAGATCTGTTGCATCTCTTCATCGAGCGTGTTTATGGTCTTCACCGTAGGTGGAACAGGGTAGGGTGATTGGAGGTTTTGAAGGAACCGTGGTTCGACGAGGATCATTTTTTTCGTGTGGTTCATTGTCGGTCGAAGAGTCCACCCAACACTGGACCCAACACGGAAGCGGCCAACGGTCCTAAGATGGCCCCGGGAAAGCCGCCTTTCTGTAACACCTTTTTCTTTTGTGTTTGAGATACTCGCTTCTCGACTAGGGTTCGGAGACCTGTCTTATGCTTGGTCAACTTGGTCTTCTGAGCCGGTCAGTGGTACGTTGCCTTTGAACAGGTTGTATCCGATCTCGCACAGACAGCGTACAAGGTCAGGGTCCGCACCGCGTACAATGGTTCGGACCAACTCCGGTGGGGCCGTCTTCAATACACGGAACGTCGGAGCGTGCTTCCGTACTCGCGCAGACATCATGTACAACTAATGCCAGAACCCACAACTCTGCTCTTTTTATCTACTTCAGAGGACAGAGACAAAGTCAACCATGCTGTGGTATTAATTCTTTTGATTATCCCCATCATCAAACACACACACTCCAGCTGGGGGAGCCACTGTAGGTATGTTTACATTATTTTTGCATGTACACGTGGTGGGTCTCTCCGGGAAAGATGCCGGTCCGTAGTCGAAGGTGATCGGGGGTGGTTTGTTTGGGGTCGAAGAGCACATACCCGTTCTGAGGGGTTGTCGCATCTTTAAACGCTTCCAACGCAAACGGTGTGCGACCGGGATACATCTGTCTCGCCAGGTGCAGCAGTTGAGTGGTATCTCTCGGGTTTTTGAAGACCACCAGGTAGTGGGCATTTAAGCTGATGTTCCGATGTTCTTTGTTTTTACTGAACAGATTCTGCACAATGTAGATGATGCTGAGCCGTCGATGGTGGCTGGCTTTGGTAAAGAGTTGGGTGACCCGCGCATCCGTCTCCGCCATGAGATCATCCAGAACCACCAAGGTGTCCGGTTCCAAATCGGCCAGGTTGGGTAGGACAACACCAATTACCAGTATACGAGTTGTCAGAGCATTTCCATCATAGCTCTCTAGATTTGTATCTAATACCGCTTATGCCGGTGCTAGGGGCCGTGTGGTCATATCATCCAAGTTGCCACATGAACAGGTACAATAAAAGCGTACCTGAGATACAACACATATCACGAATCGTTAGATTCTTGGTATGTGCTTTAGAATAGGTTAACCAGAAGACTGTTCTGTGAAGTCATGTGACGCAGTCAGTATGTCGGCACCTCTTCCCACTTCCCTTATATGTGTTGTAATTCCACGAACGTGATGTGGGGCATTGCAGCCTGCCATTCTCCATAACACCACACGAATTGAGCAATGGATGGGATGATCATGCTGTCGGAGTGTTGAAGGAGCTTCTGACGAAGTGCGTTTTGCCTGAGCCCGTCGGTCCTGCGATGATGCAAGTGAAGGGATGCTGCCAACGAGGGTCCATGGTTCGAGGTGTATCCGCTGTCGTGGTAACCCGCTCTTGTAAATTTGGTACGAGTGAACTGGAGTGGTGATGGGTACAACGTCGGTCGTCGTTGTCTGTTCACTGTGAGGGATAAAATCCGGGATTTCAGACGTAGTGGGTGTTCTTGATGTGGAGCTCGGTGTCGAGCTCGGTGTTGACTGTATACTCGGTGTGGAGCTCGATGCGGCTTGTACACGTGGTGTGGTGGTGGTGATGACTGGGCTCGATACGGGGTTGACTGGTGCTATCTCTAGACTGGTTTCACTGCCACTCACAGCTGGAGTTCTCAGTTGGTTAAGTAGAGTGCTGACATAGGCTACGTCGTAAAACACACCTCCGTACAACACACTCAGCAGGGTTAGCAATATCACCACAAAGCCTACTTGCGCTTTGCGCGTTTTGGGAGACGCTGTGTTCAGAGGCAGCAGCTGCTTGTCCATAGCACCGTGGTCGAACGTGGAATGAAGGATGACGGTAGTGGTGTCTGGCTTTATAGTCGTTTCACCTGATTGGCCGCCACCCAGAAATTGAAAGAACTGGGCCAGCCTTGCCATTTGACGAAATGAAACAGTTTGCCACGCCGACGTTCCGTTTTCAAAATCTGCTCCACCGTGTAGTAGTCTTGCTGTGTTTTTACGACAGGCTGTAATTCCGTCTCGTAAAACGTCCCTAGCAACGGTTCCCCTTGAAGATCTTCCAGTTCATAGACTCGCTGCTGTCGGGGTAGGCACCGTTTAATCAGGAAGTGCTCATCGCTCCAGTTGGGCAAGTAACTTTTCTCAAATTGACCTTTGATTTACTGATCCGTACAGGGTCCCCGACCTTGTACACCTCCTTCGTCGTTCGCTGCGATTGCCTGGGGTACAAGACACGCCGGACTTGGGCTTCATTGCGTTGGGTTACGGTAATGGGGGCTCTCTCTATACTCCGGTGATAGGCTCGATTTTAACCACTCACAAGTTTCGGGAGAACATCGATGTACCGCCTTGTATTCTTATAGGTGAAATATTTATACATGCGGCCTTTGAATGCATGTCCTGTTGAACCTTTCAACCACGGAAGCCTTGGTCTCGTTGTACGTATGGAAGAAAAACACCTTCTGGGATTTCAGAAACTGTTGGAACGGTCTGTTGAGGAATTCCGCGCCTTCATCGATTTGCAAATACATGGGTTTGCGCCCGGTCTTGGAGATGTCCTTGGACGCCGCTATGAGATTCGCCCCCGTTTTCGTCCGGATGGGTACCACCCACGCTTACTTGGACAGGATATCGATGCACGTCAAGATATACCGATTCCCATCGTTGTGTTTGGCAAAGGCGCTCATATCGACCAAGTCCGCTTGCCATTGGGCATCTAGTCCTCCCGCGATGACCCGGTTCCGTAGAAAATGGCGACGGGCAGCTCGATGTAACGTATAGGTGTCTTGTTTTCTTAACCAATCTCGGACTTGGGCACGTTGTATCCCCTGGGGTTTGGCCGCTCGATAGAGAGCCGTCAATGCACTATAGGCCGCCGGACTGTCGGGATATTTATAACGGGTATATCTTGGGCCGGAGTTTCTTTCTGATTTTCTTTGTTGGCTTCTGCCAGCACATTGCCCATGGTAAATGACCGATGACCGATCTTCCTCCGTGAGCACTTGATCCACATCTACCACGGCATCTTCCAATGCAGACCAGATCAGGGTGAAGGGTAAAATGCACTGTACCCCCATCTAGCCGAGCCAGTTGAGCAAAGAAGGGGCCGCGTCGGATGTACACATCGTGATACAAGTGAATGAGATCGCCGTCCAGTTCACCAGACAACACCCGTTTGAATTTGGTCCAGCCCTCTCGGGACAGACGAATGTGAGCCGGGCACGGTTGTGTAGGGTCTGCATCACAGATGTCTCCCACCTCCTCCATGATATCGACCTTATCCGCATAAACGTGCAGTAAGACCTCGGGTGTCAAGCTGAGAAACGCCCGTATTATATGCTCCGTCATGGTCAGTACGTGAATGGTACAAGATGTGACTGTCTCTCGTATTTATAGGGAGAACCCCATGAGATCAAAGGATCGGGTGGTCATGTCACTGGGCTGAATTTGTTCATTGGGTTCTGCCGCCGCTTCTCTCAGGGCACGAGCCCACTCCAACTGAACAGCTGACCGCTCGTCCGGTGTAAACAGGTGGTCCACGATAGGCACCATTTTCTCGAAGGCTGTCCACAGCTCGGGGTCTAGGGTGAAGCCTCGCGTAGGGTCTTGGTAACGGCCCAAGTGGAAAGAAGGCTCCACGGTATACGTAGATGGCATTGTCTATGTGGATGAGGTTTCCGCCGAGCTCACCACTCAACACCCGTTTAAATTTGGTCCAGCCGTCACGGTGTAGCGTAACCGTATTCGATACGGTCTCAGCGCGCGACCAGCAAACATCTCCACGGTCTTCAACGAGGGTGACTTTATCTTCATAGACGTGTAATCCCACGCGGGGTGCAAGGGGAAGGATGGCTTGTAGGACTGGTGACATGGTTGACCCAATGACGAACGGTGAATGACACACACTCTGGCCGTCTCTCGTATTTATGGTCAGGTCCCTCGGTGATATGGTTGAGGCAATGACGAACGGTGAATGACGCACACGCTGACTGACCCTCGTATTTATGGTGCGGTCCCACTGTCAATGCCACAGCGTCAGGGTCAATAGGGCACAGACCATTACTAGACCAACCAGCCGTAGCTGGTTGCGGCGTGAGCGCTCGTGGGCCATAGCCCGGGCATCAAGGATGGCTGTCATAGTCCAGTAGTGGTGAGTGATAGCACACCTCTCCATCGAGTGCACTCTGTCGAGGACCGCTTCTGTGAACTCTTTCAGGATCTGGCGTCGCCCCTCGTTGTCGTCACCATCTGTAAACATGGACCGAACCACTGCTCAGTAACCCGTGAGTGAATTAACCACGTTGGCATGCTATAAAATGCGAGTCGCATAGGGATGGCTCTCCGTCATGGCTCTGCGACCGTAGAAATGAAGGTGTGAGGCGCAGAGGGACGTGTTGTATAGACCATGTCACACATGCGCACCTATGCGTAGCTCTACGTGTGTAGTCCGTGATACGTATTATTCTGATTGGTTAGTCCAAAAAAGAGACCAACAACAACAAAGATTACAGGACAATCCTTCTATTAGGCCCTCCATCACAGCACATCCACGCTGGAGGAACCAGTAGGAAACATGATAGGAATGCATGTACTGACCTGTCTGTGGGGTTTTCCCCCAGAATTTCGCTGACGTCCGTGTCTTCATCTGGGCACTTCACGTCCGCGCCTGCATCCGGGTATGTATGAGGGTCTTGAGGGGGCGACTGTATGTGGTAAGTTGTATGTGTTTTTTTCGGTGACGTCCGCGCCTGCATCCGGGTATGTATGAGGGTCTTGAGGGGGCGACTGCATGTGGTGAGTTGTATGTGAGTGTGTTTTTCGGTGACGTCCGCGCCTGCATCCGGGTATTTCTATGTAGGTGTGTGAAAGTGGGAATGTTTAGGGCATTGCTGCGTTCATTGGCCTGCTTGACCTGACCAGCCTGAGCCTGCCTGACCAGTCTGAGCCTATCTGACGAGAGGAGCTACTTGCCTGAACCACACCAGCCTGAGCCTATCTGACGAGAGGAGCTTCTTGCCTTACCAGTGGAGACAACAGTCATGGAGCCATGTCATCGAGCTAAGCTTCTGCAGCACCGTATCCATATCGTTGATGAGATGCAGCATGTGGCCGATATATGTGATCTGCCCATGGTGGAAAACATAATCACTAAACACATGGGGGTAGATACCATGGCGGAGAAGACCTATATGGCACGAAACAGCACCAAGATGTTCACTTGCACAACTTGCCAGAAGCAATTTACTCGCCCAGAAGATTTGCGACGGCACGAGTCTTCCATCCACAACGGCGCACGGTATACTTGTATAACCTGCGCACGGTCATTTAATCGGGAGGATCCTTTACTGCGCCACGTACGCTCATTCCACGAGGGCGCGACGGAACAATGTAAGGAATATGGTCAACTCTTCAAACGACCCAGTCAGTTAAGACGGCATCACTGTTTGATTCATGTCCCGTCTCTACGGTTTGGGCGACAACTTCCCACTAAAGTGGCACCCAGGAGGGTCAGACCCAGTGAAGATGAGCCCGGGGAGACGAATGCCACTGGTGATACGATCACAGGGAGCCCGCCTGTACCCACAGTTCAGAAGAGCCTAGATATCCAGCCAGTCCCTAGCATTATTGTTGCTAGTCATACGCCTGACGATGTCGAACATTTTCTGGAAGATGCAGTGGATGTTCCTAGCGATCTGTTACAGGACGCCCATCCAGTGAGTGACATCTATCGGCGCCAATGGCCCATGATACGGCACGTTTTCCACCGTGATCGCACTATTCCAGATATCTACAATTTCCCACTCACTGACCTCACCCATCTATGCAGCTACGTGGAAGCCATCTTCAATGACCAAGCTACGGTCTTCAAATTGAATGTCGCTTTCGGGTACATCTTACGTCACAAAGAGACGGACCAGTTACCAGGTATTATTATGCCAGTAATAACAGCCATGTGTTTGACCAGCCGTTCACCATCATTAACCGGGCGTCGCTAGAGACGATGCTGGAGAAACTGGTCACCGTGGATCTCTTGAGATGGGCACATTGTCAACGCCCCAACACACAATGGGTCGTAGAGAGGGTCACCAATGTTACGTTCTTCGTTACCAAGCTGATGGACCACCCCCATCGGCTGAATGCGTCACCCTTGCACTGATGAATAGCATAACATGCCGTATATACTCTCTATGTCTACATGCTGATCGTTGACTTGAGCTCAGTAAACATTAAATGTGACGGTGCGTTAAATAATAAAACATGGTGTTTGATAGTTCAATTTGTTTTGCTGTGAACATACTAAACATACCCAAGGCGGCTCCCCCAGTCTGGGTTTGATGTAACATTGGGGATAATAAACTGTCTAAACATTGCTGAACTTGTTGTTATTCACGACAACCGCTTTCCGCTATACTTGGATGAAATATATACCCCGATGTGATATAGTGCCCTTGCATACTTTCGAAACTTCCCTTTAACCCGCGCGCGCGCGCGTGCGGTCGGCCCGGGTCGGGCCGGGGAAAACTTGGATGTTGAAAATCCGGACCCTACGTTTAAGGGAAAATAGGAACACTTCTGTGTTCGGAGGTAGTTTTTGTGAAACCGGAAGTGACGTCTGTGCGAACAACCCACACCACCAAACCACAAACACGGACCCATAGTGGTTGGCCAAACACACTGCCACGCACCCCCAAAATGTCTGCTTTCTATACTACGGCCAGACTGCGCATGCGCAGACTCTTGAACACGGACGAACCATTAGCACAGTCGGATGTTTCTCCACGAGAGCTTCAAAATAAGACCTCAGACGACACCATCGGACCAATAGTGACCCATGTCGGCGCCAAAATGTCTATTTCCATATACTTGGTATACTGCGCATGCGCAGAATGACGTCGGTTTTAAGTCACATCCACCCAGTCGGATGATGCTTCACGAATGCTTCACATTGATACCTCACTCGACCCCATCAGACCAATAGGGGCCTACCTAGACCCCAAAACGTTTATTTCCATACCCTTTTCGCACAATTCCCTATCGGTGCATGCGCAGAATGTTGAACACGAACAACACACTAGTCCAGGCGGATGCTCCCTCAGGAGAGCTTCAAAATAAGACCTCATACGACAGCATAGGATCATTAGGGGCTCACCTAGACCCCAAAATGTCTATTTCCATACCCTTTTCCCCCAATTCCTGCTTGCGCATGCGCAGAATGACGTCAGTTCCACGTCACACCCATCCCGTGGGATGCTCCCTCACGAATGCTTCACATTGATACCTCACTCGACCCCATCAGACCATTAGGGGCCTACCTGGACCCCAAAACGTCTATTTCCGTACCCTTTTCCCACAATTCCCTGTCTGCGCATGCGCAGAATGTGGACAACGAACGATTTACTAGTCCAGGTGGATGCTCCTTCACGAATGCTTCACATTGATACCTCATATGACTCCATCGGACCAATAGTGGCCCACCTAGACCCCAAAACGTCTATTTCCATACACTTTGTCTACTGCGCATGCGCAGAATGACGTCAGTTCCACGTGACACCCATCCCGTTGGATGTCTCTTCACGAATGCTTCACTTTGACACCTCACTCGATCCAATCGGTACACTAGGGACCCCTGTCGCACCTGAAGATTGCCGGAGAATGCCGGAGAATTTGGGACTAATTTATGTCCGCGGAGGCAGACCGCATCACGGCGGAGGAATACACACGCCCGATTCACGCAGACCGGAAGTGACGTCATACCTGCGCACAGCACTCCTGCGCACACCGCCACAAACCGGCCACAAAATCTCATACCTGCGCGCAACACTCTCGCGCACACCCACTCCACAATTCCTGCGCATGCGCAGTGAGGCGCCACTGGCTTGAAATGTGTATACACTACTATTGACCGTGCAGAAAAGAAAACTGTAGAAATCAAAGAATCAGAAAAAAAGGGATTCTATTCGAGGGGCAGAAAGGGAAAAATGTAGAAATGAAAGAACCGGGAAAGGGATTCCATCAACGACTCAGAAAAGAAAAAGCGTAAATAACAAAGTGCCAGAAAAGAGATGTTGTCTAAGGTGCAGAAAAGGAAAACTACAGAAACCAAGGAAACCAAAGGACACAGGGATTCTATCCACGTTGCAGAAAAAGAGAATTTCGGAAACCAAAGGAGACGGACAAGGGTATATTATAAACCAAAGACCAAAAAATTGAGATCTATCCAAGGGGAAGTCAAAGACAAGTGTAGATATCAAAGAACCAGATAAGGGATTCTGTTCAAGGTGCAACAAAGAAAACTTGTAGAATTCAAAGAATCGAGAGAAAAGGAAAAATGTAGATACCAGCAAACCAGAATTCTATATTCAAAATGCTGAAAAGAAAACTTTAGATATACGGTAAACAAAAACGGGTTCTATCCAAAGTGTAGAAAGGAAAAGGCGTAGAATTCAAAGAATAGGAGAAAAAGATTCCATCCAAGGCCCAGAAAAGGACAATTGTAGACACCAGCGAACCAGAATAAGGATTCTATCCAAGATGCAAAAAGAAAAAAAGGAAACGAAATAATAAAAAAAAAATCAGAAAATGGATTCCACCCAAGGTGCAGAACTAAAACACAAAAAATGTAGAAATAAAGAAATCAGTTGAAAAGCTTCCATCCAAGGTTCAGAATAAGGGAAGTTTGGAATTCAAAGAACAAAAAACATATTCCATCCAAGGTGGAGAAATCGTAAAATGTAGGAAACTTCAAGAAAAAAAAAAGATTCCATCCAAAGTCCAGAAATGGAAGAGTATAGAAAACAATGAACCAGGATTTCAATATTCATCTACAAAGTTGTTTTCATAAAGATCTTGCACCATTCTATGATATGGAGACGAGTGGGGTACATTTTGATGAATTGTAAATGCGTTAAAATCACATGCACAAATATTACTGCTGATAAAACGCTAAAACAAAACCAATCCTCCGTTCATTTACTTTTTATTAGGCAATAAACAAGCAAGAATATTTCTTCACGTACATCTTGACTATATTTACAGAGATACAATAAACGAACATTGATTAAAATGTCTTTGAGCCAACAGCTACTCTCGAACCATTTCGGTATTCTTCCACATGCGATCTGGCGGTCACCTGACCTTTTGATTACCCGTCACGGTCCTCATCGACGAATCTCATCCAATATCCACGAAAGGATTTTCCTCGGCGTCCAAAAGTACAGAAAATAATTCTTCATCACGGAGGTCAAATGTTCAGAAAAAAGGATTCTATCAAGGTCTCGTGGCAAGTTCCTAAATGGAATTCCCATAGAAAATCAAGGTCGAGAAAAGGGTTTCCTATCGAGCTCCATGCAAGACTAGAAACTGAATATCGAGTTTTCATGCCGCGAAAAAGTTATATAAGGTCATAGATCCGGCAGTACCAATCTATATAGCCAGATACATTTTAATGAAGTCTTGAAATGTGAAATTCAATATGATGATGTACATTCTGATGAATTGCAAGTGCCTTAAGATCACACAAAGATTACTGCTGATAGAAAGAAAACAGAACTGATCGTGTACCCATTTCATTTTGATTTCGAAATAAATAAGAAATAATATTTATACAAAGACGTCTTGAGTATATTTACAGAGATGTGATAAACTAATTCTATTAACCAATATCTACATTTTCCACGCTTTTATTTGCTCTATCGTACCAATAACTTTGCACTGATTAAATACCACGGCATTAGCTAACATCAGACCACATACATCAGTTACATACACGTATATGAGTATGATGAAGGCGGTACAGGCTGTCTGTAATATGGTAAGACCGGAACTGACGCCATCATTGATGAAGACTGTTGCACCATGGGAAAGGGATGATGGTGTATAGTTTTACGTTCTGTAGCACTAGTCACGTGGCTGGTTGTTGTCGGTGTGGGAAAGGTGGGATAAATTGATATCGGAGCAGTCGGGGTTCCGTGGTACACAGGCGTCGAGTAGTGATCCATGGACATGGAAGGGTTGTACACTGGGGACGCAGCGTTCTTCTTCCTCCATCGGGCTCTTCTGTTCTGAAACCAGACCTGTAATAAAATGAAGAATAGATTAGGTAATGAGCATATGCTATTGTATTCAAGCAGAACAGTTATTGTCTATGTTGTAAAAGCTTATTCATATATGATTAACAATACTATATTTAACGTCAAAAGCTGAGCAGTATCAAAACAAGAAAACCCACTCGCCTTAATTTTCTGTTCGATGACGCCCAGTTGGAGAGAGAGTTCCTCCATCTTGTCACAGTCCGGGTAGGCGTTCTCATTGAAGACAGATTCCAGGGTTTTTAACTGATTAGCCGTATAGTTTGTTCGGGATTTCTTCTTCTTTACCGGTACCGAGGAATCTGGCATTGACATGGGCGATGTGGAGCTGGGCGGGGTAGGGATTAGAGGTTACTGAGATGGTGAAGGCGTATTGTGATAGATGGAGCAACCAGTACCGCCACAGTTAGTTGAGATGTGGTAGGGGAAGCCACTGTGACTGGGGGGCTTGTACCCGCTGACATTATCGATACTTGAAGGTACAGAAGAGTCTGTAGGATTCCTGGTATAGGGGGACCCACAGCTGCTGCCGTTGGATGACTGGTAGCCACTAGTATTGTCGATTGATGACACTGATCGTGTGTCTGGACTAATGATAAAAGGTGAGTCACTGTTGACGCTTGTCTGACAGAGAGAGCCACTGGTACATGCGTCATTGGTTCGGCTGGGAGACTTGTTGACATCAATTAGGTCTTCTGTAATAAAAAAATAACAAAAATTAGATATCGATGTGGAAATGTCGTTTAATAATATATTGATGGGTTAAAATATGTGACTGATTACATTATGTAGCCGTGTATCATTTGCCATTGGAGGTTTTCCGATACAACATTTACGTTAAAGCCGCAAAATACTTTACTTGGTCACGTGACTGTTTAACTATTGTCTCACCTTCTGTCTCATCCCCGGAGAGTGTCGACAAACGTTGAGATGGGGATGTCTGGTCCTCCTGTGGATTCTGATGCTCAGTGAATGATGACAGACTTGATGAATTCTGGAATCTACATTGGTTCTGGAATGGATAAAATGGGTATACTGTGTCTGATACGGGTACTGTGTCTGGAACGGGTAATGTCCTTGGGACGGGTACTGTGTCTGGAACGGGTATTGTCCTTTGGATGGGTACTCGGTCTGGAATGGATACTGTGTATGGTATAGATACTGTGCTTGGTATGGATAATGGGTCTGAGACGTATTCCTCGCCGTTTCTTCGTTCCCAGGTCTCGGTTCAGACGACGCCATGGTTTCAATACTGTGGAAAGTTGGAACCCTGTGCCGTTGGCCACTTGAACGCTGCGTGTCATTTGTCTGTAAAGGACAAAAATACAAACAATCAGTACAGTTTCGCTATTACGTGTATATCTTAATATCAGCTGAGATGTGAAGATTTTCATCAAATCCCGATTTGCATTTCTTTTTCTCATTTAAGTATATCATAATTGCCATTGGTTATAGGTCAGTTCAAAAGCGGTCATAGCAAGAATTCAACAAATAATAATAAACAGTTAGACTTACCAGGTCAATAAAGTTTCCTCGTCCTTTTGTGGCTGGGGAATTCGGTATCATTTCCATCTTGATTAGAATAAAAACTGATTAGTCTATGACGAAATATGATAATCAGACAAATGCCGATGAGATACTAATAGTAATCAAATGACCGAACCTTTATAATATCATTTTATCTGTCAAATCAGAACGAGTAAAGACTCTCACGTTTCCAATCAACGATCAGTTACAAATAGATAAACAATGAAACTGAATGTCATCAGATTAAGACAATAGGAAATTCAATCACACTCGATCTCATTGACAATGAGTCACGTGATTACTCGAATAAAACAACAATCATGAAGTCTATTGTTTGCTGATTTAATCCCTATGTCATATGAAAGAATCACCGTCATATTTTGCTAATCCGATTCAAACGATGGGATCATAATGATGAGTTCCCGAATTATTAAAAGTTCAATTCCATTAATGGTTTCCCTCGCTTCTCCTTGAATATGCAATTTCTTCTCCAGTGATAATAAATGATGTTGAAAATAAATACACTTAACCTTTCAAAGACAATAGGCGAAAATCAGAGGAATACTGATAGAATATTGACAGCTATAGCATTGGAGAATTCTTATTGTGTTATTTATTATTACATCGCTTGCTTACATCAGAATCACGAGAAGAGCTTATTACCTCGGGAAATTGACACTAAAAGTTGCAACCGAATTGACTAAAACGAAGAGTCAACAACGCAAGACAGTAGTACCAATTACATCGGATTCCATGATGACTGCAAACCCAGTTTAGGTCTAATATATCCAGTTCTTATCTGTGTGGATTATCGCATGAGTCGCTGTGACAGAAATTTATACACTTCAAAATGCACAGTGGTGCATTTCATACAGGGTGAAATATTTCAGATACCTACTGGTTCTATTCATATGTCGATCATTGGCAAACTATTTGAATGATAAAACACTTCCGTATCTCATTCCGCGGATAAGGCTCCCCTTTTACATATATGATGACGAGGTTTATTAATTGGTTGACAATGATTTCGCAATTACAAAGTGAATTACAAAATAAAATTAATAGTAAGTGAATTCATAGTTATTATATAGATAACCAGGCATACCCTAAAACAGATTAGTTACTAAATTATACATCCGTTATATATATTTTCTTGTTAATCCCATTAGATGACGTTCAAATAACGTATACTGTATTGTTGAAATTACGCCGCGAAAGCTATAAACGGTTTTCCTCGCTTCTCCTTGAATCTTGCCTGTGGTTGATGAGAATATACTATCAGTCTTTCTAAGACGATATAGTGAAAATGAGACCAACGCTGATATAATATTGACAGCTATAGCATTGCGGAACTTTTATTAAACTCTCATTGAGAAGCACTTTTGAAGCTGGAAACTAGTAACCAAAGGAACTAAGAGAACGAAGAAGTTGTTATCCATATTAATTCGTTTGGTTTCTTATATGCTACTGATCGTTATTGCATCGCTTGCTTATCAAAATCAAGAGAGGAGCATATTATTTCGGGAAATTGACGATCAAATTTGTAACCAAATTGCATAAAATGAAGAGTATAACAAAGCAAGAAAGAAATATACCAATTACAGTTACACAGGATTTCAATATTGTTCTGCAAACCCAGTATAGGCCTAATATATCCAGTTATTAGGCCTATCTGTGTGGATTGTCTCGTGAGTCTCTATGACTGGATCAAGTCACGTGGTGCTAATCCTATCGAAGGGACAGGATTATCCAGAATAATCCACCAAAGATTTTTTAATCGAATTGTTTTTCCGTTATTATTCGCCGAACCTACCAGTTCGGATTTTCAGAAAGTTATCATGGGCGTCGCCAGATTGAGAGGGGGTCGTTTCCTATGCTTATTTATTAGAGTCCCATATAGGAAAATAGCATACAGTTGGGAGCTGAAAGGGGATCGTTCGCACCCAACGGCCTCCCCTGAACGACGCCCTTATACACTTTAAAATATACAGTGGTACATTTCATATTCGGTGAAATATGCCAGATTCATACATGGATATATATTCCTTCGCAAGTTGATGATAATTCGATCAATTGTCAACTAATTGAATGATAAAACCCTTCTGTATATCATTCCACGAATATTATTAGTTACACGGTTTGTCAGTGATCCAGTACAGAAATATATGGGGTCAGTAAAATTTATATTGAGCAAGGCATTAGCCCCTTTCTTAACGCGCTAATGAAGACCCTTTCTTAACGCGCCAATGTACATAGGAAACATTCTGCGAGAAAGGATTTCTTGTGAACAACTTTGGCCCTATGTTGTTGTTGCTCACGAAGCAAAAAACTGCATGTGAAGTCACACATTTGCAATATTCATTGGCGTAAATAATCACTGATTACGATGAAATATGAGCTGTTCACAAGATGAATGCAATTTCATTTTTATTTGGCAATAAATAAGAATATTTCTACAAGTATATTTACATAGATGTGATAGATGACCACTCGTTCAACCAATATCTACATTTTACAGGATTATTTACACTGTCTTTGCACGTATTAAATACCACGGTATTAGCTATAACGTCAGACCACAAACACAAGTTACATACATTTATATGAGTATGATGAAGGAGGTGCAGGTTGCCTGTAATATGGTAAGACCGGAACTGACGACATCAATGAGGGAGACTGTTGCACCATGGGAAAGGGATGATGGTGTATAGTTTTACGTTTTGTAGCACTGGTCACGTGACTTGGTGTTGTCGGCGTGAGAAAGGTGGGATACATTGGTATCGGAGCAGTAGGGGTTCCGTGGTACACGGGCGTCGAGTAGTGATCCATGGACATGGAAGGGTTGTAAACTGGGGACGCAGCGTTCTTCTTTCTCCATCGGGCTCTTCTGTTCTGAAACCAGACCTGCAATAAAATAAAGAATAGATTAGGTAATGAGGATACGTTATTGTATTCAAGCAGCACAGTTATTGTTTATGTTGTAAAAGCTTATTCATATATGACTAACAATACTATATTTAACGTCATAAGCTGAGTAGTATCAAAACAAGAAAACCCACTCGCCTTAATTTTCTGTTCCACGACGCCCAGTTGGAGAGAGAGTTCCTCCATCTTGTCACAGTCCGGGTAGGCGTTCTCATTGAAGACAGATTCCAGGGTTTTTAACTGATCAGCCGTATAGTTTGTTCGGGATTTCTTCTTCTTTACCATGTTCACCGATACTGAGAAATCTGGAATTGACATGGGCGATGTGGAGCCGGGTGGGGTAGGGATTAAAGGTGACTGAGATGGCGATGGCGTATTGTGATAGATGGAGCAACCAGTACCGCCACAGTTAGTTGAGATCAGATAGGGGGAGCCACTGTGGCTGGAAGGCTTGTACCCGCTGACATTATCGATACTTGAAGGTACAGAAGATTCTGTAGGAATCCTTGTATATGGGGACCCGCAGCTGCTGCCGTTGGATGACTGGTAGCCACTGGTATTGTCGATTGATCCCACTGATCGTGTGTCTGGACTAATGGTAAGAGGTGAGTCACTATTGACGCTTGTCTGACAGGGGGAGCCACTGATATATGCGTCATTGGCTCGGCTTGGCGACTCGTTGACATCAATTGGCATTGGTTGAAGTGGTGATGTCTGGATCTTCTGTGAATTCTGATGCTCATTCGTTGATAGGCATGATGAATTCTGGAATCTACATTGGTTCTGGAATGGATCAAACGGGTACTGTGTCTGATACGGATAATGTCCTTGGGACGGGTACTGTGCCTGCTGGTACGGGTACTGTCCCATGGGCGGGTACTGTGTCTGGAATGGAGACTGTGTTTCATTTAGGCACTGTGGTTGGTATCGATAATAGGCCCGGGACGTAAATTTCGATGGTTCTCCGTTCCCAGGTCTCGGTTCAGACGACGCCATGGTTTCAATACTGTGAAACGTTGGAAAACTGTGCGGTTGGCCACTTGAACTCTGTGTGTCAATTGTCTGTAAAGGATAAAAATACAGCCAATCAGTACAGTTTCGCTATTCGTGTATATCTTAGGGTTAGGGATGTGAATATAATCAAAATCCCGATTTGCATTTCTTTTTCTCATTAAAGTATACCGTGATTGCTAGCGGTTATAGGTCAGTTCAAATGCGGTCATAGAAAATTTTCAAGAATTCATCAAATAATAATAAATAGGTAGACTTACCAGGTCAATAAACTTTCCTTGCCCTTTTGTGGCTGGAAAATTCCGTATCATTTTCATCTTGATTAGAATAAAAATTGATTAGTCGATGACGAAATATGATAATCAGACAAATGCCGATGAGATACTAATAGTAATAAAATGACCGAACCTTTATAATATCATTTTATCTGTCAAATCAGAACGAGTAAAGACTCTCACGTTTCCAATCAACGATCAATTACAAATAGATAAACAATGAAACTGAATGTCATCAGATTAAGACAATAGGAAATTCAATCTCACTCGATCCCATTGACAATGAGTCCCGTGATTACTCGAGAAAAACAGCGATCATGAAGTCTGTTGTTTGCTGATTTAATCATTTGAAAGAATCCCAGTCCTATTTTGCTAATCCGATTCAAACGATGGGACCATAATAATGAATTCCCATATTATTATAAAGTTCGATTCCAATAATGGTTTCTCGCTTCTTCTTGAATATGTATTTTGCCTCTATTTCGTTGATAAGAAATACTATAGTCTTTCAAAGAGGATAGGCGAAAATCAAACGAATACTGATGGAATATTGACAGCTTTCACATTGCGAAACGTATTATGTTATTTATTGTTACATGACTTGCCTTTCAGAATCACGAGAGCATTTTACCTCGGGAAAGTGACGATAAGACTTGCAACCAAATTGGTTAAAATGAAGAGTTAACAAAGCAAGAAAGTAGTACCAATTTCAAGGGGCTTTTCAAACCCAGTTTTAAGGCCTATTTGTGCGGATTATCTCGTGCCTCTTTGACTGGATCGAGTTACGCGGTGCTAATCCTATCGAAGGTGCAGGATTATCCAGAATAATGTATACCATTCTGTTTATAATCTAATTGTTTCTGCTTCAATTTTCATCGAAATTAAAATTTAATATATACCAGTTCGGATTTCCAGAAAATTATACATTTTAAAAATGTACAATTGTGCATTTCATACATTCATACACGGTGAAATATGTCAGATGCCTACTGGTTCTATTCCTTCTCAAGTAAAAAATTGGTGCGAGATGATCATCAGTCAATCATTGAATAAACTAATTGAATGATAAAACATTTTCGTATCTCATTCCGCGGATAAGGCTCCCCTTTTACATATATTATGACCAGGTTTATTAATTGGTTGACAATTACTTCACAATTACAAATTTAATCACAAAATAAAATTAATAGTAAGTTAATTGACAGTTGTTATATAGATAACCAGGCATACCCTAAAATAGATAAATAAATAAATTATATATTCGTTAACAAATATTTCCTTGTTAATCCCAGTTTAATAGGTGACGTTAAAATAACTTATACTCAATTGTTGAAATTACGCCGCAAAAGCTATAAACGGTTTCCCTTGTTTCTTATGCCTGTCTCTGTGGATTGTCTCAGTGCGGATCTATGACTGGATCAAGTCACGTGGTGCTAATCCTATCGAAGGAACAGGATTATCCAGAATAATCCACCAAACCTATTTTAATCGAATAGTTTTTCCGTTATAATTCGCCGAACCTACCAGATTTTAAGAAAGTTATCATGGGCGTCGCCAGTTTTTATTGAGAGGGAATAGTTTCCTGTGCTTATTTATTAGATAGTCCCACATAGGAAAAAACATACATTTGGGAGCTGAAAGGGGATCTTTCGCACCCAACCATACACCTCAAAATATACAGTGGTACATTTCATATATGCCAGATTCATACATGGTTATTCCTTCGCAAGTAAAAAAAAATCACCGCCAGTTGATGATAATTCGATCATTCGTCAACTAATTGAATGATAAAAACCTTCCGTATATCATTAGACGGATATAAGACTCCCATTTTATCATGAAGTTTATTAATTGGTTGACAATTACGTCACAGTTACAAAGTTAATTACAATTAAAATTAATAATAATTTAATTAATAGTTACCAGATATAACCAGGTCCATCCTAAAATAGATTAATTACGAAATCCAACTTTTATATATATTTTCCTGTTAATTCCAGTTGGGTGATGTTAAAATAAGGTATGTTATTGTTGAAATTACGCCGCACAGCTATCGTGGCCTTTGCTCAAATGTGGCAGTGGGAATATTGTAACATTCTTGCTGTTACAAATAGGAAGCAGATTTTTATTCAGTCTGATTGACTTCATAGTAAGGAGATTATCGGTAATCCATAAAGTCTCATCGCTCGGATCGAATTGGCAATATATGAAGTCCATGTATGACAAAGGGATTAAGGTTAACAAATACCACAGTCCAGGATCACCGTTTGTTCTCAAGCAATATCACGTGGCTCCTTGTCAATGGATGTGGGATTGGATTTCCTATTGTCTTTAATTGATTACATTCCGTTTTTGTTGTTTATCTGTCAGACTATTTACAGTCGATCGTTGACTTGAGAGAAACGTGAAAGTCTTTACTCGCTCTGTTCTGACAAATAATTGATACTATAAAGATCCGGAAATTTCATATAGCTATCAGTATCATATCAACATTTATTCCATTATCATATTTCGTTCACATTTAATACATAATCCTTTTGCCGAATGCTAATCAAGATGGAAAACACACCGAAACCCCAGGTACCGAGAGGACAAGGAAACTCCACCTATCTGGTAAGTCGAATTTCATATTGCTTACTCTTTAATTTTTGTTTTTCATTATTCAACTACCGCGTTAAACTTCTCTAATTGATAAATGCCAAGTCTAATTTATAAGCAAAACAAGTCTTACGATCTGACGATTCCTTTCCCGTAAAGTTGATTACCGGTATTAAGATGTACAAGCATAAGCAAATGTGTATTAATTAACTCTACTTGTATTCTCTGCAGACGAATGTCACCCAGCCCTCGAGTGGTCAAGGAAACAGTTTTCCCACTTTCCACGGTTTTGGAACCATTGCGTCCTTTGAATCTAGACACGAGAACAAAGAACCACCAAAGTATATGTCCCATCCCTATTATTCATACCAAGCACAGTACCCGTACCAGACACAGTTTCCGTACCAGACACAGTACCCGTCCCAAGGACAGTTCCATTTCCAGACACAGTACCCATTCTATCCATTCCAGAATCAATGTAGATTCCAAAGTGCATCTCAGCCCACAACTGAGTACAACCCACAGGAGAGCCATACCTCTCCTCTTCAAGATATATCGACACACTCCGGGGATGAGATAAAAGGTGAGTGGCACAGCCACATAATGGATTATAACAGTTTGTGCTTTCAATGTAATATAAAGCGTTATGTATTCAAACGTTATGTATGTTATGTATTCAAACGATAAAAACGATAAATCAGACATATGGAAAACCACCAGTTGCAAATGATACATTGTCACCTAACATAATCAGCTAATATACTATTAGCCGATATTCACACAGTGATAATTATTTTTATTTTTTATTATAGAAGATCTAATCGATGTAGTTAATGACAAGTCGCCAAGGCAAACCAATGAGGCCAGTACCAGTGGCTCCCCCTGTCAGACAAACGTCAACAGTGACTCACCTCTAGCCGTCAGTCCAGACACCCGATCAGTGACATCACTTGACAATACCAGTGGCTACCAGTCATCCAACGGTAGCAACTGTGGTTCCCCGTATATCACTCATCCTAAAGATACATCTGTCCGTTCATCGATCGATAATGTCAGCGGATACAAACCTTTCAGCGACAGTGGCTCCCTCTACCAGATGTCAACTAGCAGTGGCTGTACTGGTGTCTCCACCTACCAAAATACATCTTTACCATCCCAGTCACCTCTAATTCCTATCCCACTCAGTTCTACATCGCCAACGCCAACACCAATGCCAGATTCCTCGGCACCCGTGAAAAAGAAGAAATCTCGAACAAACTACACGGTTGATCAGTTGAAAACCATGGAAGCCGTCTTCAACGAGAACGCGTACCCAGACTGTGACAAGATGGAGGAACTCTCTCTTAAACTGCGCGTCGCCGAACAGAAAATTAAGGTAAGTGAGTTTTTTTGGTTTCCGTAACGCTAGCTTGATACTACTATAAGCCCATGACATAGCAATCTTGTATAGGAATATCTCTTACACACCATAGACAAAAACTATTCTGCTTGAATGCGATAACGTCTCCCCATTACATAATCTATTCTTCATTTTATTACAGGTCTGGTTTCAGAACAGAAGAGCCCGATGGAGGAAGAAGAACGCTGCGTCCCCAGTTTACAACCCTTCCATGTCCATGGATCACTACTCGACGCCTGTGTACCACGGAACCCCTAATGCTCCGATACCAGTGTATCCCACCTTTCCCACACCGACAACACCCAGTCACGTGACCAGTGCTACAGAACGTAAAACTATACACCATCATCCCTTTCCCATGGTGCAACAGTCCTCCTCATTGATGTCGTCAGTTCCGGTCTTACCATATTACAGACAACCTGTACCTCCTCCATCATACTCATATACATGTATGTAACTTGTGTCTGTGGTCTGATGTCAGCTAATCAGTGCAAAGACAGTGTAAATAAGAGCGTGTAAAGTGTAGATATTGGTTGACAGTGTACGTTTATCACATCTCTGTAAATATACTCAAGACGTCTTTGTATATATGCTTTCTTATTTATTGCCTAATAAAAATGAAATGGGTACACGATTAGTTATTTTTTATTTTCACTTTCTATCAGCACTAATATATGTGTGATTTATAATTAACACGCTTATACATTTCAAGACTTCAAAGGTCACTTCCGGTCAGGTGACGGCCTGGGTAGGAGAGATAACTCCCCCAAACAAGAGTTATATGCCCTTCAATATGTGCGAAGATCTTTCGGGAAAAATGCAACAAGAGTTATCTGCCCCTGAGTACCACTTTAAATGTCCTTGAGTTACTTCAATGTCCGATCATCTCCGGGCAAGTCCAGAGTGGTAAGATACCCAAGGACTGTTCTAGAATGTTCTTGGTGCAACCACCTCGCTGGGGGTCTAATAGTACCCCAGCCACCAGTCAGATTTTTGAACCGGATTCGGGGCCTTCGCGCTCATCGCCGGAAGTGGCATCATATATAGTAAAATAGATGTTTGCCGAATATTTCGATTACTTTTCAAGTCTGCATAATACCTCTGTTGACCTAGCGTTGAAAAGAATTATCTGGAGATTATTTTCCCTGTTTATCTGGACAGAGCATATGAAAAGTAGTTCGCTCATGTGCAAAACTGATGTTGATCGGCCGGATTTAAACTGAACCGTGCGTACGTGGGTTTTCCCCTATACGTCATAGCAACGTAGTAAAGGTCAACTTTCGCTATTGGAGGCAGGGATGGATTATGGAGCCTGCGAAATGGAGCGTGCGTTGTGGGGAGGATGGTTCTTGGTGGTGTATGGTGGGGAGGGCACCTCCTCCTCCACTCTCTGTACCCATACAAGTGAGTGAAATAGTCAATACACATAACCTATATGTGCTGTATCATGTTTTGAATACGAGTCTATGATCAGTGCGATCCCAGGTTCACCATATGAGCGTCCTGTCTGTGTCTTGTGTGCTGTCCTCAGTGGTGGATGGAGGGTGTCTGGTTCCATGCTGCTTCAAAGATTTCTTCTTTGAAGTATAGCAGGAACGCAGCTTGACTGGGTGGTGCTTATTTGGTTCGTCATGATATAGCTGAAATATTGTTGAAAGCGACGTTAAATTCTGTTCACTCACTCACTTACTCGAGATTTTCGTTTCCGGAGGTATCTGTTCCGCAAGTTCAAAACATAAAATGTCGGCTCTTGCTTTGGGAAATCCCCGTATGAAAACGTTCGTGCTGCCATCTACATTCTGTACACACGAAAGAAAACTCTGACTGGGCAATAATTTTTGTTGGCCAAATTCCTGGTTATCACCCCTGATTCGAACATTTCCTCTGAATAGGTACGAATTTGCCCTCAGTGACATCAATGTTGATAGATTTGGGCATGTCCGGTGACATCAATTCCGGGTCAAAGATCACGTCTCCAGATTAATAGGCCCCTAGATACTCTTCAGTTATTTGACATGCATGTTTGAGGTAGGAGTATTGGGGTGGTCATTTTTATTTTTGTGGAATATACTATGGCCTGTGAAACCTTGTTTCCTCTGTCTCACTCTGTCTCACGCTGTAGAAGACGATGGAAGGGGTCTCGAGACCATGGGTTGACTTGAGATAGGGTTTTAGGCGTTAAGATAGGGCCTTAAGGCGTTATTGTAAAACTCTCCACAAAGTTCAAAAGGCAAATATACTGGGTTTCTGCTTTCTTTGCTACTAAGGGACAACTGGATTATTACCCTTGATTTGTTTTTTCCTCCGAAATTGAGAGACTACACAATCTCAGCAACAAAATTCCCATTTCTACGACTCACCAGGTGTGAAGTCCGGTTTCCGGTTTTTTCCCGGAGAACATATTTACATGCATCCGCTACCTCTCGGCAGGCTACGATCTGCTGGGGATCGATATTAGCCCTTCTAGACTTAGTTGATAAGGGTTTTCCATGGTTTTGGGGGCAAAATCCGTGTTTCTGGATTTTTCCGGGGAAAGTTTTACATGTACCCACCCATAACTCGTTCGGCCTGGAGGAGCACTTCACAAGGATACCCTCCGCGACCCAGTACGCCCACTATGGGCCCACCTCGACCCCAAAACGTCCACCCATGTGCCCTTTTCCCACAATTCCCTGCCTGTGCATGCACAGCATAGTCTTACTTTCACGGCACATCCATCCAGTTGGACGCTCCTCCACGAGTGCTTCACTATGACACCTCATACGACCCATTCGGACCACGGATATTCCACCTTGACCTCAAAACGTCAAACCCAGATCTGCCTGTGGACCACGCACGCGCAAAATAACTTTTCCGCGAAAGTCACCCCATGGCCTCGAGATCCCTTCCATTGTCTTCTACCGTGTGAGTCAGAGAAAAAAAGGTGCCACACCCTACAGTAAAATCCACACCATTTGTATCCGGTATTGTGTGCATGCGCAGGGGTCAAAGGTAACTTCATGTCACGTGACGGTCGAGTCAGGGGAGATAACTTTTATCGACGCAAAAGATCAAAGCATGTGCGTGAGATTGCAAGACCGCAGAAGAGACAAACAAGAGTTATCTGCTCCTAAATAGGCGCGAAGACCACTTTTACTACTACTGGGGTCTTTCTTCGACGTCGAGATCCAATGTCCGGAAAAGGGATACTACCTAGATTCCGTGCCAAGCTCCTAAAACATTGAAATCCAAGGTTAAGGAAAACGTTTCATATCGAGCTCCATGCAAGGTTCAGGATTGAAATATGAAGTTTACAATCCGCAAAAAAAAATCCAATAAAATCATAGATCCGGAAGCACCAATCTATGTAGCTAGGTTCATTTTAATGAAGTCTTGGAATGTATGAGTGTGTCTTTAATTATAAACCACACTAAAATTACTGTTGATAGATAGTGGAAACAAAACAGAACTAATCGTTTACCAATTTCATTTTTATTTGGCAATAAATAAGAATATTTCTACAAGTATATTTACATAAATGTGATAGATACCACCAACCAATATCTACATTTTACAGGATTATTTACACTGTCTTTGCACGTATTAAATACCACGGTATTAGCTATAACCTCAGACCACAAACACAAGTTACATACATTTATATGAGTATGAAGAAGGAGGTGCAGGTTGTCTGTAATATGGTAAGATCGGAACTGACGACATCAATGAGGGAGACTGTTGCACCATGGGAAAGGGATGATGGTGTATAGTTTTACGTTTTGTAGCACTGGTCACGTGACTTGGTGTTGTCGGTGTGAGAAAGGTGGGATACATTGGTATCGGAGCAGTAGGGGTTCCGCGGTACACAGGCGTCG
This sequence comes from Hanleya hanleyi, assembly GCA_036873755.1. NCBI lineage: Eukaryota > Metazoa > Mollusca > Polyplacophora > Lepidopleurida > Hanleyidae > Hanleya > Hanleya hanleyi. Next base: position 47,137 of record JAVTVY010033681.1, on the reverse strand, counting down.
AGTAGTGATCCATGGACATGGAAGGGTTGTAAACTGGGGACGCAGCGTTCTTCTTTCTCCATCGGGCTCTTCTGTTCTGAAACCAGACCTGCAATAAAATGAAGAGTAGATTAGGTAATGAGGATACGTTATTGTATTCAATCAGCACAGTTATTGTTTATGTTGTAAAAGCTTATTCGTATATGACTAACAATACTATATTTAACGTCATAAGCTGAGTAGTATCAAAACAAGAAAACCCACTCGCCTTAATTTTCTGTTCGGCGACGCCCAGTTTGAGAGAGATTTCCTCCATCTTGTCACAGTCCGGGTAGGCGTTCTCATTGAAGACAGATTCCAGGGTGTTTAACTGATCAGCCGTATAGTTTGTTCGGGATTTCTTCTTCTTTACCGGTACTGAGGAATCTGGAATTGACATGGGCGATGTGGAGCTGGGCGGGGTAGGGATTAAAGGTGACTGAGATGGTGAAGGCGTATTGTGATAGATGGAGCAACCAGTACCGCCACAGTTAGTTGAGATCTGGTAGGGGGAGCCACTGTGACAGGAAGGCTTGTACCCGCTGACATTATCGATGCTTGAAGGTACAGAAGATTCTATAGGATTCCTGGTATAGGGGGACCCACAGCTGCTGCCGTTGGATGACTGGTAGCCACTGGTATTGTCGAGTGATGCCACTGATCGGGTGTCTGGACTGACGGTAAGAGGTGAGTCACTGTTGACGCTTGTCTGACAGGGGGAGCCACTGGTACATGCGTCATTGGTTCGGCTTCGAGACTTGTTGACATCAATTAAGTCTTTTGTTAATTAAAAAATAACAAAAATTAGATATCGATGTGGAAATGTTGGTTAATAATATATTGATGGATTAAAATATGTGACTGGTTACATTATGTAGCCGTGTGTGATTTGGCATGAGGTTTTCCGATATAACATTTACGTTAAAATCGCAAAATGCTTTACTTGGTCACGTGACTGCAACTATTGTCTCACCTTCTGTCTCATCCCCGGAGAGTGTCGACAAACGTTGAGGTGGGGATGTCTGGTCCTCCTGTGGATCCTGATGCTCAGTGAATGATGACAGACTTGATGAATTCTGGAATCTACATTGGTTCTGGAATGGATAAAATGGGTACTGTATCTGATACGGGTACTGTGTCTGGAACGGATAATGTCCTTGAGACGGGTACTGTGTCTGGAACGGGTATTGTCCTTTGGAGGGATACTCTGCCTGGAATGGATACTGGGTCTGGTATAGATACTGTGCTTGGTATGGATAATGGGTCTGAGACGTATTCTTCGCCATTTCTTCGTTCCCAGGCCTCGGTTCAGACGACGCCATGGTTTCAATACTGTGGAAAGTTGAAACCCTGTGCCGTTGGCCACTTGAACTCTGCGTGTTATTTGTCTGTAAAGGACAAAAATACAAACAATCAGTACAGTTTCGCTATTACGTGTATATCTTAATATCAGCTGAGATATGAAGATTTTCATCAAATCCCGATTTGCATTTCTTTTTCTCATTAAAGTATATCATGAATGCCATTGGTTATAGGTCAGTTCAAAAGCGGTCATAGCAAGAATTCAACAAATAATAATAAATAGTTAGACTTACCAGGTCAATAAAGTTTCCTCGCCCTTTTGTGGCTGAGGAATTCGGTATCATTTCCATCTTGATTAGAATAAAAACTGATTAGTCTATGACGAAATATGATAATCAGACAAATGCCGATGAGATACTAATAGTAATAAAATGACCGAACCTTTATAATATCATTTTATCTGTCAAATCAGAACGAGTAAAGACTCTCACGTTTCAAATCAACGATCAATTACAAATAAATAAACAATGAAACTGAATGTCATCAGATTAAGACAATAGGAAATTCAATCACACTCGATCTCATTGACAATGAGTCACATGATTACTCGAGTAAAACAACAATCATGAAGTCTATTGTTTGCTGATTTAATCCATATGTCATTTGAAAGAATCACCGTCATATTTTGCTAATCCGATTCAAACGATGGGATCATAATGATGAGTTCCCGAATTATTAAAAGTTCAATTCCATTAATGGTTTCTCTCGCTTCTCCTTGAATATGCAATTCCTTCTCCAATGATAATAAATGATGTTGAAAATAAATACACTTAACCTTTCAAAGACAATAGGCGAAAATCAGAGGAATACTGATAGAATATTGACAGCTATAGCATTGGAGAATTCTTATTGTGTTATTTATTATTACATCGCTTGCTTACATCAGAATCACGAGAAGAGCTTATTACCTCGGGAAATTGACACTAAAAGTTGCAACCGAATTGACTAAAACGAAGAGTCAACAACGCAAGACAGTAGTACCAATTACATCGGATTCCATGATGACTGCAAACCCAGTTTAGGTCTAATATATCCAGTTCTTATCTGTGTGGATTATCGCATGAGTCGCTGTGACAGAAATTTATACACTTCAAAATGCACAGTGGTGCATTTCATACAGGGTGAAATATTTCAGATACCTACTGGTTCTATTCATATGTCGATCATTGGCAAACTATTTGAATGATAAAACACTTCCGTATCTCATTCCGCGGATAAGGCTCCCCTTTTACATATATGATGACGAGGTTTATTAATTGGTTGACAATGATTTCGCAATTACAAAGTGAATTACAAAATAAAATTAATAGTAAGTGAATTCATAGTTATTATATAGATAACCAGGCATACCCTAAAACAGATTAGTTACTAAATTATACATCCGTTATATATATTTTCTTGTTAATCCCATTAGATGACGTTCAAATAACGTATACTGTATTGTTGAAATTACGCCGCGAAAGCTATAAACGGTTTTCCTCGCTTCTCCTTGAATCTTGCCTGTGGTTGATGAGAATATACTATCAGTCTTTCTAAGACGATATAGTGAAAATGAGACCAACGCTGATATAATATTGACAGCTATAGCATTGCGGAACTTTTATTAAACTCTCATTGAGAAGCACTTTTGAAGCTGGAAACTAGTAACCAAAGGAACTAAGAGAACGAAGAAGTTGTTATCCATATTAATTCGTTTGGTTTCTTATATGCTACTGATCGTTATTGCATCGCTTGCTTATCAAAATCAAGAGAGGAGCATATTATTTCGGGAAATTGACGATCAAATTTGTAACCAAATTGCATAAAATGAAGAGTATAACAAAGCAAGAAAGAAATATACCAATTACAGTTACACAGGATTTCAATATTGTTCTGCAAACCCAGTATAGGCCTAATATATCCAGTTATTAGGCCTATCTGTGTGGATTGTCTCGTGAGTCTCTATGACTGGATCAAGTCACGTGGTGCTAATCCTATCGAAGGGACAGGATTATCCAGAATAATCCACCAAAGATTTTTTAATCGAATTGTTTTTCCGTTATTATTCGCCGAACCTACCAGTTCGGATTTTCAGAAAGTTATCATGGGCGTCGCCAGATTGAGAGGGGGTCGTTTCCTATGCTTATTTATTAGAGTCCCATATAGGAAAATAGCATACAGTTGGGAGCTGAAAGGGGATCGTTCGCACCCAACGGCCTCCCCTGAACGACGCCCTTATACACTTTAAAATATACAGTGGTACATTTCATATTCGGTGAAATATGCCAGATTCATACATGGATATATATTCCTTCGCAAGTTGATGATAATTCGATCAATTGTCAACTAATTGAATGATAAAACCCTTCTGTATATCATTCCACGAATATTATTAGTTACACGGTTTGTCAGTGATCCAGTACAGAAATATATGGGGTCAGTAAAATTTATATTGAGCAAGGCATTAGCCCCTTTCTTAACGCGCTAATGAAGACCCTTTCTTAACGCGCCAATGTACATAGGAAACATTCTGCGAGAAAGGATTTCTTGTGAACAACTTTGGCCCTATGTTGTTGTTGCTCACGAAGCAAAAAACTGCATGTGAAGTCACACATTTGCAATATTCATTGGCGTAAATAATCACTGATTACGATGAAATATGAGCTGTTCACAAGATGAATGCAATTTCATTTTTATTTGGCAATAAATAAGAATATTTCTACAAGTATATTTACATAGATGTGATAGATGACCACTCGTTCAACCAATATCTACATTTTACAGGATTATTTACACTGTCTTTGCACGTATTAAATACCACGGTATTAGCTATAACGTCAGACCACAAACACAAGTTACATACATTTATATGAGTATGATGAAGGAGGTGCAGGTTGCCTGTAATATGGTAAGACCGGAACTGACGACATCAATGAGGGAGACTGTTGCACCATGGGAAAGGGATGATGGTGTATAGTTTTACGTTTTGTAGCACTGGTCACGTGACTTGGTGTTGTCGGCGTGAGAAAGGTGGGATACATTGGTATCGGAGCAGTAGGGGTTCCGTGGTACACGGGCGTCGAGTAGTGATCCATGGACATGGAAGGGTTGTAAACTGGGGACGCAGCGTTCTTCTTTCTCCATCGGGCTCTTCTGTTCTGAAACCAGACCTGCAATAAAATAAAGAATAGATTAGGTAATGAGGATACGTTATTGTATTCAAGCAGCACAGTTATTGTTTATGTTGTAAAAGCTTATTCATATATGACTAACAATACTATATTTAACGTCATAAGCTGAGTAGTATCAAAACAAGAAAACCCACTCGCCTTAATTTTCTGTTCCATGACGCCCAGTTGGAGAGAGAGTTCCTCCATCTTGTCACAGTCCGGGTAGGCGTTCTCATTGAAGACAGATTCCAGGGTTTTTAACTGATCAGCCGTATAGTTTGTTCGGGATTTCTTCTTCTTTACCATGTTCACCGATACTGAGAAATCTGGAATTGACATGGGCGATGTGGAGCCGGGTGGGGTAGGGATTAAAGGTGACTGAGATGGCGATGGCGTATTGTGATAGATGGAGCAACCAGTACCGCCACAGTTAGTTGAGATCAGATAGGGGGAGCCACTGTGGCTGGAAGGCTTGTACCCGCTGACATTATCGATACTTGAAGGTACAGAAGATTCTGTAGGAATCCTTGTATATGGGGACCCACAGCTGCTGCCGTTGGATGACTGGTAGCCACTGGTATTGTCGATTGATCCCACTGATCGTGTGTCTGGACTAATGGTAAGAGGCGAGTCACTATTGACGCTTGTCTGACAGGGGGAGCCACTGATATATGCGTCATTGGCTCGGCTTGGCGACTCGTTGACATCAATTGGCATTGGTTGAAGTGGTGATGTCTGGATCTTCTGTGAATTCTGATGCTCATTCGTTGATAGGCATGATGAATTCTGGAATCTACATTGGTTCTGGAATGGATCAAACGGGTACTGTGTCTGATACGGATAATGTCCTTGGGACGGGTACTGTGCCTGCTGGTACGGGTACTGTCCCATGGGCGGGTACTGTGTCTGGAATGGAGACTGTGTCTCATTTAGGCACTGTGGTTGGTATCGATAATAGGCCCGGGACGTAAATTTCGATGGTTCTCCGTTCCCAGGTCTCGGTTCAGACGACGCCATGGTTTCAATACTGTGAAACGTTGGAAAACTGTGCGGTTGGCCACTTGAACTCTGTGTGTCAATTGTCTGTAAAGGATAAAAATACAGCCAATCAGTACAGTTTCGCTATTCGTGTATATCTTAGGGTTAGGGATGTGAATATAATCAAAATCCCGATTTGCATTTCTTTTTCTCATTAAAGTATACCGTGATTGCTAGCGGTTATAGGTCAGTTCAAATGCGGTCATAGAAAATTTTCGAGAATTCATCAAATAATAATAAATAGGTAGACTTACCAGGTCAATAAAGTTTCCTTGCCCTTTTGTGGCTGGGGAAGTCGGTATCATTTCCATCTTGATTAGAATAAAAATTGATTAGTCTATGACGAAATATGATAATCAGACAAATGCCGATGAGATACTAATAGTAATAGAATGACCGAACCTTTATAATATCATTTTATCTGTCAAATCAGAACGAGTAAAGACTCTCACGTTTCCAATCAACGATCAATTACAAATAGATAAACAATGGAACTGAATGTCATCCGATTAAGACAATAGGAAATTCAATCTCACTCGATCCCATTGACAATGAGTCCCGTGATTACTCGAGAAAAACAGCGATCATGAAGTCTGTTGTTTGCTGATTTAATCCCTGAGTCATTTGAAAGAATCCCAGTCCTATTTTGCTAATCCGATCCAAACGATGGGACCATAATAATGAATTCCCATATTATTATAAAGTTCGATTCCAATAATGGTTTCCCGCTTCTTCTTGAATATGCGATTTCATCTCTATTTTGCCTCTATTTCGTTGATAAGAAATACTATAGTCTTTCAAAGAGGATAGGCGAAAATCAAACGAATACTGATGGAATATTGACAGCTTTCACATTGCGAAACGTATTATGTTATTTATTGTTACATGACTCGCCTTTCAGAATCACGAGAGCATTTTACCTCTGGAAAGTGACGATAAGACTTGCAACCAAATTGGTCAAAATGAAGAGTTACATGTAACAAAGCAAGAAAGTAGTACCAATTTCAAGGGGCTTTTCAAACCCAGTTTTAAGGCCTATTTGTGCGGATTATCTCGTGTCTCTTTGACTGGATCAAGTTACGGGGTGCTAATCCTATCGAAGGTACAGGATTAACCAGAATAATGTACCATTCTGTTTATAATCTAATTGTTTTTGCTTTAATTTTCATCGAAATTAAAATTTAATATATACCAGTTCGGATTTCCAGAAAATTATACACTTTAAAAATGTACAATGTGCATTTCATACACGGTGAAATATGTCAGATGCCTACTGGTTCTATTCCTTCTCAAGTAAAAAATTGCTGCGAGATGATCATCAGTCAATCATTGAATAAACTAATTGAATGATAAAACATTTTCGTATCTCATTCCGCGGATAAGGCTCCCCTTTTACATATATCATGACCAGGTTTATTAATTGGTTGACAATTACTTCACAATTACAAATTTAATCACAAAATAAAATTAATAGTAAGTTAATTGATAGTTGTTATATAGATAACCACGCATACCCTAAAATAGATAAATAAATAAATTATATATTCGTTAAAAAATATTTCCTTGTTAATCCCAGTTTAATAGGTGACGTTAAAATAACTTATACTCAATTGTTGAAATTACGCCGCAAAAGCTATAAACGGTTTCCCTTGTTTCTTATGCCTGTCTCTGTGGATTGTCTCAGTGCGGATCTATGACTGGATCCAGTCACGTGGTGCTAATCCTATCGAAGGAACAGGATTATCCAGAATAATCCACCAGACCTATTTTAATCGAATAGTTTTTCCGTTATAATTCGCCGAACCTACCAGATTTTAAGAAAGTTATCATGGGCGTCGCCAGTTTTTATTAGAGGGAATAGTTTCCTGTGCTTATTTATTAGATAGTCCCACATAGGAAAAAACATACAGTTGGTTTCGCACCCAACCATACACCTCAAAATATACAGTGGTACATTTCATATATGCCAGATTCATACATGGTTATTCCTTCGCAAGTAAAAAAAAATCACCGCCAGTTAATTGATGATAATTCGATCATTCGTCAACTAATTGAATGATAAAAGCCTTCCGTATATCATTAGACGGATATAAGACTCCCATTTTATGATGAAGTTTATTAATTGGTTGACAATTACGTCACAGTTACAAAGTTAATTACAATTAAAATTAATAATAATTTAATTAATAGTTACCAGATATAACCAGGTCCATCCTACAATAGATTAATTACGAAATCCAACTTTTATATATATTTTCCTGTTAATTCCAGTTAGCTGATGTTAAAATAAGGTATGTTATTGTTGAAATTACGCCGCACAGCTATCGTGGCCTTTACTCAAATGAGGCAGTCGGAATATTATAACATTCTTGCTGTTAAAAATAGGAAGGAGATTTTTATTCAGTTTGATTGACTTCATAGTACGGAGATTATCGGTAATCCATAAAGTCTCATCGCTCGGATCGAATTGGCAATATATGAAGTCCATGTATGACAAAGGGATTAAGGTTAACAAATACCACAGTCCAGGATCACCGTTTGTTCTCAAGCAATATCACGTGGCTCCTTGTCAATGGATGTGGGATTGGATTTCCTATTGTCTTTAATTGATTACATTCCGTTTTTGTTGTTTATCTGTCAGACTATTTACAGTCGATCGTTGACTTGAGAGAAACGTGAAAGTCTTTACTCGCTCTGTTCTGACAGATAATTGATACTATAAAGATCCGGAAATTTCATATAGCTATCAGTATCATATCAACATTTATTCCATTATCATATTTCGTTCACATTTAATACATAATCCTTTTGCCGAATGCTAATCAAGATGGAAAACACACCGAAACCCCAGGTACCGAGAGGACAAGGAAACTCCACCTATCTGGTAAGTCGAATTTCATATTGCTTACTCTTTAATTTTTGTTTTTCATTATTCAACTACCGCGTTAAACTTCTCTAATTGATAAATGCCAAGTCTAATTTATAAGCAAAACAAGTCTTACGATCTGACGATTCCTTTCCCGTAAAGTTGATTACCGGTATTAAGATGTACAAGCATAAGCAAATGTGTATTAATTAACTCTACTTGTATTCTCTGCAGACGAATGTCACCCAGCCCTCGAGTGGTCAAGGAAACAGTTTTCCCACTTTCCACGGTTTTGGAACCATTGCGTCCTTTGAATCTAGACACGAGAACAAAGAACCACCAAAGTATATGTCCCATCCCTATTATTCATACCAAACACAGTACCCGTACCAGACACAGTTTCCGTACCAGACACAGTACCCGTCCCAAGGACAGTTCCATTTCCAGACACAGTACCCATTCTATCCATTCCAGAATCAGTGTAGATTCCAAAGTGCATCTCAGCCCACAACTGAGTACAACCCACAGGAGAACCATACCTCTCCTCTTCAAGATATATCGACACACTCCGGGGATGAGATAAAAGGTGAGTGGCACAGCCACATAATGGATTATAACAGTTTGTGCTTTCAATGTAATATAAAGCGTTATGTATTCAAACGTTATGTATGTTATGTATTCAAACGATAAAAACGATAAATCAGACATATGGAAAACCACCAGTTGCAAATGATACATTGTCACCTAACATAATCAGCTAATATACTATTAGCCGATATTCACACAGTGATAATTATTTTTATTTTTTATTATAGAAGATCTAATCGATGTAGTTAATGACAAGTCGCCAAGGCAAACCAATGAGGCCAGTACCAGTGGCTCCCCCTGTCAGACAAACGTCAACAGTGACTCACCTCTAGCCGTCAGTCCAGACACCCGATCAGTGACATCACTTGACAATACCAGTGGCTACCAGTCATCCAACGGTAGCAACTGTGGTTCCCCGTATATCACTCATCCTAAAGATACATCTGTCCGTTCATCGATCGATAATGTCAGCGGATACAAACCTTTCAGCGACAGTGGCTCCCTCTACCAGATGTCAACTAGCAGTGGCTGTACTGGTGTCTCCACCTACCAAAATACATCTTTACCATCCCAGTCACCTCTAATTCCTATCCCACTCAGTTCTACATCGCCAACGCCAACACCAATGCCAGATTCCTCGGCACCCGTGAAAAAGAAGAAATCTCGAACAAACTACACGGTTGATCAGTTGAAAACCATGGAAGCCGTCTTCAACGAGAACGCGTACCCAGACTGTGACAAGATGGAGGAACTCTCTCTTAAACTGCGCGTCGCCGAACAGAAAATTAAGGTAAGTGAGTTTTTTTGGTTTCCGTAACGCTAGCTTGATACTACTATAAGCCCATGACATAGCAATCTTGTATAGGAATATCTCTTACACACCATAGACAAAAACTATTCTGCTTGAATGCGATAACGTCTCCCCATTACATAATCTATTCTTCATTTTATTACAGGTCTGGTTTCAGAACAGAAGAGCCCGATGGAGGAAGAAGAACGCTGCGTCCCCAGTTTACAACCCTTCCATGTCCATGGATCACTACTCGACGCCTGTGTACCACGGAACCCCTAATGCTCCGATACCAGTGTATCCCACCTTTCCCACACCGACAACACCCAGTCACGTGACCAGTGCTACAGAACGTAAAACTATACACCATCATCCCTTTCCCATGGTGCAACAGTCCTCCTCATTGATGTCGTCAGTTCCGGTCTTGCCATATTACAGACAACCTGTACCTCCTCCATCATACTCATATACATGTATGTAACTTGTGTCTGTGGTCTGATGTCAGCTAATCAGTGCAAAGACAGTGTAAATAAGAGCGTGTAAAGTGTAGATATTGGTTGACAGTGTACGTTTATCACATCTCTGTAAATATACTCAAGACGTCTTTGTATATATGCTTTCTTATTTATTGCCTAATAAAAATGAAATGGGTACACGATTAGTTATTTTTTATTTTCACTTTCTATCAGCACTAATATATGTGTGATTTATAATTAACACGCTTATACATTTCAAGACTTCAAAGGTCACTTCCGGTCAGGTGACGGCCTGGGTAGGAGAGATAACTCCCCCAAACAAGAGTTATATGCCCTTCACTATGTGCGAAGATCTTTCGGGAAAAATGCAACAAGAGTTATCTGCCCCTGAGTACCACTTTAAATGTCCTTGAGTTACTTCAATGTCCGATCATCTCCGGGCAAGTCCAGAGTGGTAAGATACCCAAGGACTGTTCTAGAATGTTCTTGGTGCAACCACCTCGCTGGGGGTCTAATAGTACCCCAGCCACCAGTCAGATTTTTGAACCGGATTCGGGGCCTTCGCGCTCATCGCCGGAAGTGGCATCATATATAGTAAAATAGATGTTTGCCGAATATTTCGATTACTTTTCAAGTCTGCATAATACCTCTGTTGACCTAGCGTTGAAAAGAATTATCTGGAGATTATTTTCCCTGTTTATCTGGACAGAGCATATGAAAAGTAGTTCGCTCATGTGCAAAACTGATGTTGATCGGCCGGATTTAAACTGAACCGTGCGTACGTGGGTTTTCCCCTATACGTCATAGCAACGTAGTAAAGGTCAACTTTCGCTATTGGAGGCAGGGATGGATTATGGAGCCTGCGAAATGGAGCGTGCGCTGTGGGGAGGATGGTTCTTGGTGGTGTATGGTGGGGAGGGCACCTCCTCCTCCACTCTCTGTACCCATACAAGTGAGTGAAATAGTCAATACATATAACCTATATGTGCTGTATCATGTTTTGAATACGAGTCTATGATCAGTGCGATCCCAGGTTCACCATATGAGCGTCCTGTCTGTGTCTTGTGTGCTGTCCTCAGTGGTGGATGGGGGGTGTCTGGTTCCATGCTGCTTCAAAGATTTCTTCTTTGAAGTATAGCAGGAACGCAGCTTGACTGGGTGGTGCTTATTTGGTTCGTCATGATATAGCTGAAATATTGTTGAAAGCGACGTTAAATTCTGTTCACTCACTCACTTACTCGAGATTTTCGTTTCTGGAGGTATCTGTTCCGCAAGTTCAAAACATAAAATGTCGGCTCTTGCTTTGGGAAATCCCCGTATGAAAACGTTCGTGCTGCCATCTACATTCTGTACACACGAAAGAAAACTCTGACTGGGCAATAATTTTTGTTGGCCAAATTCCTGGTTATCACCCCTGATTCGAACATTTCCTCTGAATAGGTACGAATTTGCCCTCAGTGACATCAATGTTGATAGATTTGGGCATGTCCGGTGACATCAATTCCGGGTCAAAGATCACGTCTCCAGATTAATAGGCCCCTAGATACTCTTCAGTTATTTGACATGCATGTTTGAGGTAGGAGTATTGGGGTGGTCATTTTTATTTTTGTGGAATATACTATGGCCTGTGAAACCTTGTTTCCTTTGTCTCACTCTGTCTCACGCTGTAGAAGACGATGGAAGGGGTCTCGAGACCATGGGTTGACTTGAGATAGGGTTTTAGGCGTTAAGATAGGGCCTTAAGGCGTTATTGTAAAACTCTCCACAAAGTTCAAAAGGCAAATATACTGGGTTTCTGCTTTCTTTGCTACTAAGGGACAACTGGATTATTACCCTTGATTTGTTTTTTCCTCCGAAATTGAGAGACTACACAATCTCAGCAACAAAATTCCCATTTCTACGACTCACCAGATGTGAAGTCCGGTTTCCGGTTTTTTCCGGGAGAACATATTTGCATGCATCCGCTACCTCTCGGCAGGCTACGATCTGCTGGGGATCGATATTAGCCCTTCTAGACTTAGTTGATAAGGGTTTTCCATGGTTTTGGGGGCAAAATCCGTGTTTCTGGATTTTTCCGGGGAAAGTTTTACATGTACCCACCCATAACTCGTTCGGCCTGGAGGAGCACTTCACAAGGATACCCTCCGCGACCCAGTACGCCCACTATGGGCCCACCTCGACCCCAAAACGTCCACCCATGTGCCCTTTTCCCACAATTCCCTGCCTGTGCATGCACAGCATAGTCTTACTTTCACGGCACATCCATCCAGTTGGACGCTCCTCCACGAGTGCTTCACTATGACACCTCATACGACCCATTCGGACCACGGATATTCCACCTTGACCTCAAAACGTCAAACCCAGATCTGCCTGTGGACCACGCACGCGCAAAATAACTTTTCCGCGAAAGTCACCCCATGGCCTCGAGATCCCTTCCATTGTCTTCTACCGTGTGAGTCAGAGAAAACAAGGTGCCACACCCTACAGTAAAATCCACACCATTTGTATCCGGTATTGTGTGCATGCGCAGGGGTCAAAGGTAACTTCATGTCACGTGACGGTCGAGTCAGGGGAGATAACTTTTATCGAGGCAAAAGATCAAAGCATGTGCGTGAGATTGCAAGACCGCAGAAGAGACAAACAAGAGTTATCTGCTCCTAAATAGGCGCGAAGACCACTTTTACTACTACTGGGGTCTTTCTTCGTCGTCGAGATCCAATGTCCGGAAAAGGGATACTACCTAGATTCCGTGCCAAGCTCCTAAAACATTGAAATCCAAGGTTAAGGAAAACGTTTCATATCGAGCTCCATGCAAGGTTCAGGATTGAAATATGAAGTTTACAATCCGCAAAAAAAAAATCCAATAAAATCATAGATCCGGAAGCACCAATCTATGTAGCTAGGTTCATTTTAATGAAGTCTTGGAATGTATGAGTGTGTCTTTAATTATAAACCACACTAAAATTACTGTTGATAGATAGTGGAAACAAAACAGAACTAATCGTTTACCAATTTCATTTTTATTTGGCAATAAATAAGAATATTTCTACAAGTATATTTACATAAATGTGATAGATACCACCAACCAATATCTACATTTTACAGGATTATTTACACTGTCTTTGCACGTATTAAATACCACGGTATTAGCTATAACCTCAGACCACAAACACAAGTTACATACATTTATATGAGTATGAAGAAGGAGGTGCAGGTTGTCTGTAATATGGTAAGATCGGAACTGACGACATCAATGAGGGAGACTGTTGCACCATGGGAAAGGGATGATGGTGTATAGTTTTACGTTTTGTAGCACTGGTCACGTGACTTGGTGTTGTCGGCGTGAGAAAGGTGGGATACATTGGTATCGGAGCAGTAGGGGTTCCGTGGTACACGGGCGTCGAGTAGTGATCCATGGACATGGAAGGGTTGTAAACTGGGGACGCAGCGTTCTTCTTTCTCCATCGGGCTCTTCTGTTCTGAAACCAGACCTGCAATAAAATAAAGAATAGATTAGGTAATGAGGATACGTTATTGTATTCAAGCAGCACAGTTATTGTTTATGTTGTAAAAGCTTATTCATATATGACTAACAATACTATATTTAACGTCATAAGCTGAGTAGTATCAAAACAAGAAAACCCACTCGCCTTAATTTTCTGTTCCACGACGCCCAGTTGGAGAGAGAGTTCCTCCATCTTGTCACAGTCCGGGTAGGCGTTCTCATTGAAGACAGATTCCAGGGTTTTTAACTGATCAGCCGTATAGTTTGTTCGGGATTTCTTCTTCTTTACCATGTTCACCGATACTGAGAAATCTGGAATTGACATGGGCGATGTGGAGCCGGGTGGGGTAGGGATTAAAGGTGACTGAGATGGCGATGGCGTATTGTGATAGATGGAGCAACCAGTACCGCCACAGTTAGTTGAGATCAGATAGGGGGAGCCACTGTGGCTGGAAGGCTTGTACCCGCTGACATTATCGATACTTGAAGGTACAGAAGATTCTGTAGGAATCCTTGTATATGGGGACCCACAGCTGCTGCCGTTGGATGACTGGTAGCCACTGGTATTGTCGATTGATCCCACTGATCGTGTGTCTGGACTAATGGTAAGAGGTGAGTCACTATTGACGCTTGTCTGACAGGGGGAGCCACTGATATATGCGTCATTGGCTCGACTTGGCGACTCGTTGACATCAATTGGCATTGGTTGAAGTGGTGATGTCTGGATCTTCTGTGAATTCTGATGCTCATTCGTTGATAGGCATGATGAATTCTGGAATCTACATTGGTTCTGGAATGGATCAAACGGGTACTGTGTCTGATACGGATAATGTCCTTGGGACGGGTACTGTGCCTGCTGGTACGGGTACTGTCCCATGGGCGGGTACTGTGTCTGGAATGGAGACTGTGTCTCATTTAGGCACTGTGGTTGGTATCGATAATAGGCCCGGGACGTAAATTTCGATGGTTCTCCGTTCCCAGGTCTCGGTTCAGACGACGCCATGGTTTCAATACTGTGAAACGTTGGAAAACTGTGCGGTTGGCCACTTGAACTCTGTGTGTCAATTGTCTGTAAAGGATAAAAATACAGCCAATCAGTACAGTTTCGCTATTCGTGTATATCTTAGGGTTAGGGATGTGAATATAATCAAAATCCCGATTTGCATTTCTTTTTCTCATTAAAGTATACCGTGATTGCTAGCGGTTATAGGTCAGTTCAAATGCGGTCATAGAAAATTTTCAAGAATTCATCAAATAATAATAAATAGGTAGACTTACCAGGTCAATAAACTTTCCTTGCCCTTTTGTGGCTGGAAAATTCCGTATCATTTTCATCTTGATTAGAATAAAAATTGATTAGTCGATGACGAAATATGATAATCAGACAAATGCCGATGAGATACTAATAGTAATAAAATGACCGAACCTTTATAATATCATTTTATCTGTCAAATCAGAACGAGTAAAGACTCTCACGTTTCCAATCAACGATCAATTACAAATAGATAAACAATGAAACTGAATGTCATCAGATTAAGACAATAGGAAATTCAATCTCACTCGATCCCATTGACAATGAGTCCCGTGATTACTCGAGAAAAACAGCGATCATGAAGTCTGTTGTTTGCTGATTTAATCATTTGAAAGAATCCCAGTCCTATTTTGCTAATCCGATTCAAACGATGGGACCATAATAATGAATTCCCATATTATTATAAAGTTCGATTCCAATAATGGTTTCTCGCTTCTTCTTGAATATGTATTTTGCCTCTATTTCGTTGATAAGAAATACTATAGTCTTTCAAAGAGGATAGGCGAAAATCAAACGAATACTGATGGAATATTGACAGCTTTCACATTGCGAAACGTATTATGTTATTTATTGTTACATGACTTGCCTTTCAGAATCACGAGAGCATTTTACCTCGGGAAAGTGACGATAAGACTTGCAACCAAATTGGTTAAAATGAAGAGTTAACAAAGCAAGAAAGTAGTACCAATTTCAAGGGGCTTTTCAAACCCAGTTTTAAGGCCTATTTGTGCGGATTATCTCGTGCCTCTTTGACTGGATCGAGTTACGCGGTGCTAATCCTATCGAAGGTGCAGGATTATCCAGAATAATGTATACCATTCTGTTTATAATCTAATTGTTTCTGCTTCAATTTTCATCGAAATTAAAATTTAATATATACCAGTTCGGATTTCCAGAAAATTATACATTTTAAAAATGTACAATTGTGCATTTCATACATTCATACACGGTGAAATATGTCAGATGCCTACTGGTTCTATTCCTTCTCAAGTAAAAAATTGGTGCGAGATGATCATCAGTCAATCATTGAATAAACTAATTGAATGATAAAACATTTTCGTATCTCATTCCGCGGATAAGGCTCCCCTTTTACATATATTATGACCAGGTTTATTAATTGGTTGACAATTACTTCACAATTACAAATTTAATCACAAAATAAAATTAATAGTAAGTTAATTGATAGTTGTTATATAGATAACCAGGCATACCCTAAAATAGATAAATAAATAAATTATATATTCGTTAACAAATATTTCCTTGTTAATCCCAGTTTAATAGGTGACGTTAAAATAACTTATACTCAATTGTTGAAATTACGCCGCAAAAGCTATAAACGGTTTCCCTTGTTTCTTATGCCTGTCTCTGTGGATTGTCTCAGTGCGGATCTATGACTGGATCAAGTCACGTGGTGCTAATCCTATCGAAGGAACAGGATTATCCAGAATAATCCACCAAACCTATTTTAATCGAATAGTTTTTCCGTTATAATTCGCCGAACCTACCAGATTTTAAGAAAGTTATCATGGGCGTCGCCAGTTTTTATTGAGAGGGAATAGTTTCCTGTGCTTATTTATTAGATAGTCCCACATAGGAAAAAACATACATTTGGGAGCTGAAAGGGGATCTTTCGCACCCAACCATACACCTCAAAATATACAGTGGTACATTTCATATATGCCAGATTCATACATGGTTATTCCTTCGCAAGTAAAAAAAAATCACCGCCAGTTGATGATAATTCGATCATTCGTCAACTAATTGAATGATAAAAACCTTCCGTATATCATTAGACGGATATAAGACTCCCATTTTATCATCAAGTTTATTAATTGGTTGACAATTACGTCACAGTTACAAAGTTAATTACAATTAAAATTAATAATAATTTAATTAATAGTTACCAGATATAACCAGGTCCATCCTAAAATAGATTAATTACGAAATCCAACTTTTATATATATTTTCCTGTTAATTCCAGTTGGGTGATGTTAAAATAAGGTATGTTATTGTTGAAATTACGCCGCACAGCTATCGTGGCCTTTGCTCAAATGTGGCAGTGGGAATATTGTAACATTCTTGCTGTTACAAATAGGAAGCAGATTTTTATTCAGTCTGATTGACTTCATAGTAAGGAGATTATCGGTAATCCATAAAGTCTCATCGCTCGGATCGAATTGGCAATATATGAAGTCCATGTATGACAAAGGGATTAAGGTTAACAAATACCACAGTCCAGGATCACCGTTTGTTCTCAAGCAATATCACGTGGCTCCTTGTCAATGGATGTGGGATTGGATTTCCTATTGTCTTTAATTGATTACATTCCGTTTTTGTTGTTTATCTGTCAGACTATTTACAGTCGATCGTTGACTTGAGAGAAACGTGAAAGTCTTTACTCGCTCTGTTCTGACAAATAATTGATACTATAAAGATCCGGAAATTTCATATAGCTATCAGTATCATATCAACATTTATTCCATTATCATATTTCGTTCACATTTAATACATAATCCTTTTGCCGAATGCTAATCAAGATGGAAAACACACCGAAACCCCAGGTACCGAGAGGACAAGGAAACTCCACCTATCTGGTAAGTCGAATTTCATATTGCTTACTCTTTAATTTTTGTTTTTCATTATTCAACTACCGCGTTAAACTTCTCTAATTGATAAATGCCAAGTCTAATTTATAAGCAAAACAAGTCTTACGATCTGACGATTCCTTTCCCGTAAAGTTGATTACCGGTATTAAGATGTACAAGCATAAGCAAATGTGTATTAATTAACTCTACTTGTATTCTCTGCAGACGAATGTCACCCAGCCCTCGAGTGGTCAAGGAAACAGTTTTCCCACTTTCCACGGTTTTGGAACCATTGCGTCCTTTGAATCTAGACACGAGAACAAAGAACCACCAAAGTATATGTCCCATCCCTATTATTCATACCAAGCACAGTACCCGTACCAGACACAGTTTCCGTACCAGACACAGTACCCGTCCCAAGGACAGTTCCATTTCCAGACACAGTACCCATTCTATCCATTCCAGAATCAATGTAGATTCCAAAGTGCATCTCAGCCCACAACTGAGTACAACCCACAGGAGAGCCATACCTCTCCTCTTCAAGATATATCGACACACTCCGGGGATGAGATAAAAGGTGAGTGGCACAGCCACATAATGGATTATAACAGTTTGTGCTTTCAATGTAATATAAAGCGTTATGTATTCAAACGTTATGTATGTTATGTATTCAAACGATAAAAACGATAAATCAGACATATGGAAAACCACCAGTTGCAAATGATACATTGTCACCTAACATAATCAGCTAATATACTATTAGCCGATATTCACACAGTGATAATTATTTTTATTTTTTATTATAGAAGATCTAATCGATGTAGTTAATGACAAGTCGCCAAGGCAAACCAATGAGGCCAGTACCAGTGGCTCCCCCTGTCAGACAAACGTCAACAGTGACTCACCTCTAGCCGTCAGTCCAGACACCCGATCAGTGACATCACTTGACAATACCAGTGGCTACCAGTCATCCAACGGTAGCAACTGTGGTTCCCCGTATATCACTCATCCTAAAGATACATCTGTCCGTTCATCGATCGATAATGTCAGCGGATACAAACCTTTCAGCGACAGTGGCTCCCTCTACCAGATGTCAACTAGCAGTGGCTGTACTGGTGTCTCCACCTACCAAAATACATCTTTACCATCCCAGTCACCTCTAATTCCTATCCCACTCAGTTCTACATCGCCAACGCCAACACCAATGCCAGATTCCTCGGCACCCGTGAAAAAGAAGAAATCTCGAACAAACTACACGGTTGATCAGTTGAAAACCATGGAAGCCGTCTTCAACGAGAACGCGTACCCAGACTGTGACAAGATGGAGGAACTCTCTCTTAAACTGCGCGTCGCCGAACAGAAAATTAAGGTAAGTGAGTGTTTTTGGTTTCCGTAACGCTAGCTTGATACTACTATAAGCCCATGACATAGCAATCTTGTATAGGAATATCTCTTACACACCATAGACAAAAACTATTCTGCTTGAATGCGATAACGTCTCCCCATTACATAATCTATTCTTCATTTTATTACAGGTCTGGTTTCAGAACAGAAGAGCCCGATGGAGGAAGAAGAACGCTGCGTCCCCAGTTTACAACCCTTCCATGTCCATGGATCACTACTCGACGCCTGTGTACCACGGAACCCCTAATGCTCCGATACCAGTGTATCCCACCTTTCCCACACCGACAACACCCAGTCACGTGACCAGTGCTACAGAACGTAAAACTATACACCATCATCCCTTTCCCATGGTGCAACAGTCCTCCTCATTGATGTCGTCAGTTCCGGTCTTACCATATTACAGACAACCTGTACCTCCTCCATCATACTCATATACATGTATGTAACTTGTGTCTGTGGTCTGATGTCAGCTAATCAGTGCAAAGACAGTGTAAATAAGAGCGTGTAAAGTGTAGATATTGGTTGACAGTGTACGTTTATCACATCTCTGTAAATATACTCAAGACGTCTTTGTATATATGCTTTCTTATTTATTGCCTAATAAAAATGAAATGGGTACACGATTAGTTATTTTTTATTTTCACTTTCTATCAGCACTAATATATGTGTGATTTATAATTAACACGCTTATACATTTCAAGACTTCAAAGGTCACTTCCGGTCAGGTGACGGCCTGGGTAGGAGAGATAACTCCCCCAAACAAGAGTTATATGCCCTTCAATATGTGCGAAGATCTTTCGGGAAAAATGCAACAAGAGTTATCTGCCCCTGAGTACCACTTTAAATGTCCTTGAGTTACTTCAATGTCCGATCATCTCCGGGCAAGTCCAGAGTGGTAAGATACCCAAGGACTGTTCTAGAATGTTCTTGGTGCAACCACCTCGCTGGGGGTCTAATAGTACCCCAGCCACCAGTCAGATTTTTGAACCGGATTCGGGGCCTTCGCGCTCATCGCCGGAAGTGACATCATATATAGTAAAATAGATGTTTGCCGAATATTTCGATTACTTTTCAAGTCTGCATAATACCTCTGTTGACCTAGCGTTGAAAAGAATTATCTGGAGATTATTTTCCCTGTTTATCTGGACAGAGCATATGAAAAGTAGTTCGCTCATGTGCAAAACTGATGTTGATCGGCCGGATTTAAACTGAACCGTGCGTACGTGGGTTTTCCCCTATACGTCATAGCAACGTAGTAAAGGTCAACTTTCGCTATTGGAGGCAGGGATGGATTATGGAGCCTGCGAAATGGAGCGTGCGCTGTGGGGAGGATGGTTCTTGGTGGTGTATGGTGGGGAGGGCACCTCCTCCTCCACTCTCTGTACCCATACAAGTGAGTGAAATAGTCAATACACATAACCTATATGTGCTGTATCATGTTTTGAATACGAGTCTATGATCAGTGCGATCCCAGGTTCACCATATGAGCGTCCTGTCTGTGTCTTGTGTGCTGTCCTCAGTGGTGGATGGAGGGTGTCTGGTTCCATGCTGCTTCAAAGATTTCTTCTTTGAAGTATAGCAGGAACGCAGCTTGACTGGGTGGTGCTTATTTGGTTCGTCATGATATAGCTGAAATATTGTTGAAAGCGACGTTAAATTCTGTTCACTCACTCACTTACTCGAGATTTTCGTTTCCGGAGGTATCTGTTCCGCAAGTTCAAAACATAAAATGTCGGCTCTTGCTTTGGGAAATCCCCGTATGAAAACGTTCGTGCTGCCATCTACATTCTGTACACACGAAAGAAAACTCTGACTGGGCAATAATTTTTGTTGGCCAAATTCCTGGTTATCACCCCTGATTCGAACATTTCCTCTGAATAGGTACGAATTTGCCCTCAGTGACATCAATGTTGATAGATTTGGGCATGTCCGGTGACATCAATTCCGGGTCAAAGATCACGTCTCCAGATTAATAGGCCCCTAGATACTCTTCAGTTATTTGACATGCATGTTTGAGGTAGGAGTATTGGGGTGGTCATTTTTATTTTTGTGGAATATACTATGGCCTGTGAAACCTTGTTTCCTCTGTCTCACTCTGTCTCACGCTGTAGAAGACGATGGAAGGGGTCTCGAGACCATGGGTTGACTTGAGATAGGGTTTTAGGCGTTAAGATAGGGCCTTAAGGCGTTATTGTAAAACTCTCCACAAAGTTCAAAAGGCAAATATACTGGGTTTCTGCTTTCTTTGCTACTAAGGGACAACTGGATTATTACCCTTGATTTGTTTTTTCCTCCGAAATTGAGAGACTACACAATCTCAGCAACAAAATTCCCATTTCTACGACTCACCAGGTGTGAAGTCCGGTTTCCGGTTTTTTCCCGGAGAACATATTTACATGCATCCGCTACCTCTCGGCAGGCTACGATCTGCTGGGGATCGATATTAGCCCTTCTAGACTTAGTTGATAAGGGTTTTCCATGGTTTTGGGGGCAAAATCCGTGTTTCTGGATTTTTCCGGGGAAAGTTTTACATGTACCCACCCATAACTCGTTCGGCCTGGAGGAGCACTTCACAAGGATACCCTCCGCGACCCAGTACGCCCACTATGGGCCCACCTCGACCCCAAAACGTCCACCCATGTGCCCTTTTCCCACAATTCCCTGCCTGTGCATGCACAGCATAGTCTTACTTTCACGGCACATCCATCCAGTTGGACGCTCCTCCACGAGTGCTTCACTATGACACCTCATACGACCCATTCGGACCACGGATATTCCACCTTGACCTCAAAACGTCAAACCCAGATCTGCCTGTGGACCACGCACGCGCAAAATAACTTTTCCGCGAAAGTCACCCCATGGCCTCGAGATCCCTTCCATTGTCTTCTACCGTGTGAGTCAGAGAAAACAAGCTGCCACACCCTACAGTAAAATCCACACCATTTGTATCCGGTATTGTGTGCATGCGCAGGGGTCAAAGGTAACTTCATGTCACGTGACGGTCGAGTCAGGGGAGATAACTTTTATCGAGGCAAAAGATCAAAGCATGTGCGTGAGATTGCAAGACCGCAGAAGAGACAAGCAAGAGTTATCTGCTCCTAAATAGGCGCGAAGACCACTTTTACTACTACTGGGGTCTTTCTTCGTCGTCGAGATCCAATGTCCGGAAAAGGGATACTACCTAGATTCCGTGCCAAGCTCCTAAAACATTGAAATCCAAGGTTAAGGAAAACGTTTCATATCGAGCTCCATGCAAGGTTCAGGATTGAAATATGAAGTTTACAATCCGCAAAAAAAAAATCCAATAAAATCATAGATCCGGAAGCACCAATCTATGTAGCTAGGTTCATTTTAATGACGTCTTGGAATGTATGAGTGTGTCTTTAATTATAAACCACACTAAAATTACTGTTGATAGATAGTGGAAACAAAACAGAACTAATCGTTTACCAATTTCATTTTTATTTGGCAATAAATAAGAATATTTCTACAAGTATATTTACATAAATGTGATAGATACCACCAACCAATATCTACATTTTACAGGATTATTTACACTGTCTTTGCACGTATTAAATACCACGGTATTAGCTATAACCTCAGACCACAAACACAAGTTACATACATTTATATGAGTATGAAGAAGGAGGTGCAGGTTGTCTGTAATATGGTAAGATCGGAACTGACGACATCAATGAGGGAGACTGTTGCACCATGGGAAAGGGATGATGGTGTATAGTTTTACGTTTTGTAGCACTGGTCACGTGACTTGGTGTTGTCGGTGTGAGAAAGGTGGGATACATTGGTATCGGAGCAGTAGGGGTTCCGCGGTACACATGCGTCGAGTAGTGATCCATGGACCCTCTCCATCGGGCTCTTCTGTTCTGAAACCAGACCTGCAATAAAATGAAGAGTAGATTAGGTAATGAGGATACGTTATTGTATTCAATCAGCACAGTTATTGTTTATGTTGTAAAAGCTTATTCATATATGACTAACAATACTATATTTAACGTCATAAGCTGAGTAGTATCAAAACAAGAAAACCCACTCGCCTTAATTTTCTGTTCGGCGACGCCCAGTTTGAGAGAGATTTCCTCCATCTTGTCACAGTCCGGGTAGGCGTTCTCATTGAAGACAGATTCCAGGGTGTTTAACTGATCAGCCGTATAGTTTGTTCGGGATTTCTTCTTCTTTACCGGTACTGAGGAATCTGGAATTGACATGGGCGATGTGGAGCTGGGCGGGGTAGGGATTAAAGGTGACTGAGATGGTGAAGGCGTATTGTGATAGATGGAGCAACCAGTACCGCCACAGTTAGTTGAGATCTGGTAGGGGGAGCCACTGTGACAGGAAGGCTTGTACCCGCTGACATTATCGATGCTTGAAGGTACAGAAGATTCTATAGGATTCCTGGTATAGGGGGACCCACAGCTGCTGCCGTTGGATGACTGGTAGCCACTGGTATTGTCGAGTGATGCCACTGATCGGGTGTCTGGACTGACGGTAAGAGGTGAGTCACTGTTGACGCTTGTCTGACAGGGGGAGCCACTGGTACATGCGTCATTGGTTCGGCTTCGAGACTTGTTGACATCAATTAAGTCTTTTGTTAATTAAAAAATAACAAAAATTAGATATCGATGTGGAAATGTTGGTTAATAATATATTGATGGATTAAAATATGTGACTGGTTACATTATGTAGCCGTGTATCATTTGGCATGAGGTTTTCCGATATAATATTTACGTTAAAATCGCAAAATGCTTTACTTGGTCACGTGACTGCAACTATTGTCTCACCTTCTGTCTCATCCCCGGAGAGTGTCGACAAACGTTGAGGTGGGGATGTCTGGTCCTCCTGTGGATCCTGATGCTCAGTGAATGATGACAGACTTGATGAATTCTGGAATCTACATTGGTTCTGGAATGGATAAAATGGGTACTGTATCTGATACGGGTACTGTGTCTGGAACGGATAATGTCCTTGAGACGGGTACTGTGTCTGGAACGGGTATTGTCCTTTGGAGGGATACTCTGCCTGGAATGGATACTGGGTCTGGTATAGATACTGTGCTTGGTATGGATAATGGGTCTGAGACGTATTCTTCGCCATTTCTTCGTTCCCAGGCCTCGGTTCAGACGACGCCATGGTTTCAATACTGTGGAAAGTTGAAACCCTGTGCCGTTGGCCACTTGAACTCTGCGTGTTATTTGTCTGTAAAGGACAAAAATACAAACAATCAGTACAGTTTCGCTATTACGTGTATATCTTAATATCAGCTGAGATGTGAAGATTTTCATCAAATCCCGATTTGCATTTCTTTTTCTCATTAAAGTATATCATGAATGCCATTGGTTATAGGTCAGTTCAAAAGCGGTCATAGCAAGAATTCAACAAATAATAATAAATAGTTAGACTTACCAGGTCAATAAAGTTTCCTCGCCCTTTTGTGGCTGGGGAATTCGGTATCATTTCCATCTTGATTAGAATAAAAACTGATTAGTCTATGACGAAATATGATAATCAGACAAATGCCGATGAGATACTAATAGTAATAAAATGACCGAACCTTTATAATATCATTTTATCTGTCAAATCAGAACGAGTAAAGACTCTCACGTTTCAAATCAACGATCAATTACAAATAGATAAACAATGAAACTGAATGTCATCAGATTAAGACAATAGGAAATTCAATCACACTCGATCTCATTGACAATGAGTCACATGATTACTCGAGTAAAACAACAATCATGAAGTCTATTGTTTGCTGATTTAATCCATATGTCATTTGAAAGAATCACCGTCATATTTTGCTAATCCGATTCAAACGATGGGATCATAATGATGAGTTCCCGAATTATTAAAAGTTCAATTCCATTAATGGTTTCTCTCGCTTCTCCTTGAATATGCAATTTCTTCTCCAGTGATAATAAATGATGTTGAAAATAAATACACTTAACCTTTCAAAGACAATAGGCGAAAATCAGAGGAATACTGATAGAATATTGACAGCTATAGCATTGGAGAATTCTTATTGTGTTATTTATTATTACATCGCTTGCTTACATCAGAATCACGAGAAGAGCTTATTACCTCGGGAAATTGACACTAAAAGTTGCAACCGAATTGACTAAAACGAAGAGTTAACAACGCAAGACAGTAGTACCAATTACATCGGATTCCATGATGACTGCAAACCCAGTTTAGGTCTAATATATCCAGTTCTTATCTGTGTGGATTATCGCATGAGTCGCTGTGACAGAAATTTATACACTTCAAAATGCACAGTAGTGCATTTCATACAGGGTGAAATATTTCAGATACCTACCGGTTCTATTCATATGTCGATCATTGGCAAAATATTTGAATGATAAAACACTTCCGTATCTCATTCCGCGGATAAGGCTCCCCTTTTACATATATGATGACGAGGTTTATTAATTGGTTGACAATTATTTCGCAATTACAAAGTTAATTGCAAAATAAAATTAATAGTAAGCGAATTCATAGTTATTATATAGATAACCAGGCATACACTAAAACAGATTAATTACTAACTTATATATCCATTATATATATATTTTCTTGTTAATCCCATTAGGTGACGTTCAAATAAGGTATATACTTTATTGTTGAAATTACGCCGCGAAAGCTATAAACGGTTTCCCTCGCTTCTCCTTGAATCTTGCCTGTGGTTGATGAGAATACTATCCGTCTTTCGAAGACGATATAGCGAAAATGAGACCAACGCTGATATAATATTGACAGCTATAGCATTGCGGAACTTTTATTAAGCTTTCTTTGAGAAGCACTTTTGAAGATGGAAACTAGTAACCAAAAGAACTAAGAGAACGAAGAAGTTGTTATCCATACTAATTCGTTTGGGTTTTTTATATGCTACTGATCATTATTGCATCGCTTGCCTATCAAAATCAAGAGAGGAGCATATTATTTCGGGAAATTGACGATAAAATGCAACCAAATTGCTTAAATGAAGAGTATAGACAGGTCCCAGCCAAGAAAAAACTAACATTTTTTGGGGTCAAAGTTTACTCAGTGGTTCCGTCATCCTTAACTTATGCCCTTTCAATTTCGCTGAGGGGCCACCCTGGATTTGGCCTCAAATCTAATATGGCGGCCAAAATCCAAAATGGCCGCCAATACCCATAGAAGCTCACAATTTCCTGCTCGAAAATCAATTTTCTAACCACAAACTAGGTTTTTTTTTTAGTCCTACGTAGGGTATGAATAATTAGTTAATTTTGGAATGATTTGTAATTGGCCTGAAAATTCAATATGGCCGCCAAAATCCAAAATGGCGCCCAATGTCCATTGAATCACACATTTTCCTGCCCCAATATGTAGAGATAGACCATCCTTGGTCCGAATGCGTCCTGTGGGGTATCATCTTGTAGCTCTCGGGGTGTAGACCCCGATTTGAGGGATATCCATGTCATCTGTGACGTCATCGGTGACGTCGTCAGTACGAGTAGTAGCGAAAGCGGGCATTTCGGAGGTGCAATGGATTGCGTTTGGAGTAGATGACGGCCTTTTTTCCCCATCCTGTTACCTGTGAGTGTGAGTGTATGCGCGCGCGTGAGTGAGTGAGTGAGTGAGTGAGTGATTGAGTGGGATCCGACTTTACTAATGTATCGTCCGTTTTCATCATTTTGCGCATGCGCAGTCTGGCTGTAGTATAGAAAGCAGGCATTTTGGGTATTCGTGGAGGTTTGTTGAGAGATTGAGGAACCATTCCTGGTCAAATGGACCGTGTGGGGTATCCGCATGAAGCTCTCGTGGGTAAGACTGGTTTGTTTTCATTGAAAGTCGCGCCAATCTGCGCATGCGCAGTTGGGGTGTAGTAAGTAAAGTTATCATTTTGGGAGGTGCGTGGGGGCCTGTTGAGTGATGAGGGACCATTCTTGGTCCGAATGTCTCGTGTGAGGTGTCAAAGTGAAGCTTTCCTGGTGTAGACCATGACTTGAGGGGTGTCCCTTTCATCTGTGACGTCATTCTTGACGTCATCAGTAGGAGTAGTACCCAAAGTGGGAATTTTGGGGGTGTGAAGTAAGGTGTTTGGGTTAGAGATGGACCATTTTTGGTCCGAATGGCCCGATTGAGGTGTCCTAGTGAAGCTTTCGTGGGGTAGAGTCAGACTGGCATGTTTTTTTGTTGAAAGTCCCGCCAATCTGAACATGCGCAGTTGTGGGGTAGTAAGTAAAGTGGTCATTCTGAAGGTGCGTGGGGATGTGTTTGAGCGATTGAGGGACCATTCTTGGTCCGAATGCGTCGTGTGGTGTGTCGAAGCAAAGCTTTCATGGTGTGGAACACGACTTGAGGGATATGCGGGTCATCTGTGACGTCATTGCTGACGTCCTCAGTAGGAGTTGTAGCCAAATTGGATATTTTGGCGGTGTGAGGGAAGGTGTTCGGGGTAGAAATGGACCATCCGTGGTCCGAATGCGTCGTGTGAGGTGTCATCTTGTAGCAGCACCCACCAACGACAAGCTCAATGCTTCAACACCCTGATGAATTAGCCCTGAAGCCCTGCGCGCCTATACGTAGCTCTACGGTTGTAGTCCGTGATAAGTGCTATCCTGATTCATGGTTAGTCTAAAAGTAGAGCAACAACAACAACATCATTAAATATTACAGGTCAATCCTTTTATTATCCCCTCCATCACAGCACATCCACGCTAAGGGAACCACTATGAGTGTGTTTACAATTCATTTATGCTATTTCCCGTGTATTCAGAAGTTCATTGTTTTGATCTCAGAATGATGAGGGACACGAGTTAATCCTAATATGTACAGACACCACCACACACCGTACCACTCCCGCACCCTGGTGTACCCTATTCTCTAATGGCTATAGTGTACAGGGTGCACCACAGGTACGTGCACATGCGTGCGATGACATCACTTCCGAGCTCTGAGCTCCACAAGCTTTGAGCTCCAAGAGCTCCGATCCAAGAACTCTGCCACATGGGAGCTACCACCACCACCGGGCGTTGACGCCTGACGCCTGTGGTGTGTGGTAGTGTGTGGTGGTGGTAGAACTGGTGTGTGGTGGTGGTAATAGTGATGTGTGGTGGTGTCTGTACATATAGGGATTAACTCGTGTCCCTCATCATTCTGAGATCAGAACAATAAACTTCTGAATACACAGACAATAGCATAAGTTAATTGTAAACACACCCATAGTGGTTCCCTTAGCGTGGATGTGCTGTGATGGAGGGGATAATGAAAGGATTGACCTGTAATCTTTGATGTTGTTGTTGTTCTACTTTTGAACTAACTAATCAGACGGACTACACCCGTACGTATATGCGCGGAGGACTTCAGGGCTAATTCACCAGGGTGTGGAAGCATTGAGCTTGTCGTTGGTGGGTGTTGCTACAAGATGGCACCTCACACGACGCATTCGGACCACGGATGGTCCATTTCTACCCAAACACCATCCTTCACACCCCAAAAATATCCACTTTGGCTAAGTCAGTAATGACGTCACAGATGACCCGGATATCCTTCAAGTCGTGGTCCACACCATGAAAGCTTTGCTTTGACACCTTACACGACGCATTCGTACCAAGAATGTTCCCTCAATCGCTCAAACAGATCCCCACGCACCTCCGGAATGACCACTTTACTTACTACACCACAGCTGCGCATGTTCAGATTGGCATTCAGACATCTTCTTTCAATAAAAAACTTGCCAGTCTGACTCTATCCCACGAAATCTTCACTAGGACATCCCAACCAAGCCATTTGGACCAAACCTGGTCTCTCTCTACTCCAAGCACCTTACTTCACACCCCCAAAATTCCCACTTTGGCTACTGCTCCTACTGATGACGTCAAGAATGACGACACAGATGACAGGGACACCCCTCAAGTCATGGTCTACACCACGAAAGCTTCACTTTGACACCTCACACGAGGCATTCGGACCAAGAATGGTCCCTCGCCACTCAACAGACCCCCACACACCTCCCAATATGACCACTTTACTTACTACACCCCAACTGCGCATGCGCCGATTGGCGCGACTTCCAATGAAAACAAGCCAGTCTGACCCACGAGAGCTTCACACTGATACCCCACACAGTCCATTTGACCAGGGATGGTCCCTCAATCACTCAACAAACCTCCACGAATCCCCAAAATGCCTACTTTCTATACTACGACCAGACTGCGCATGTGCAAAATGATGAAAACAGACGATACGTTAGACCAGTCTCACTCACTCACACACACGCGCGCATACACTCACAGGTAACTCTATCGGGTAGCTGGATGGAAAAAAGGCCGTCATCTACTTCAAACGCACTCCATAGCACCTCCGAAACTCCCGCTTTCTCTACTACTCGTACTGATTACGCCACCGATGGCGTCACAGATGACATGGAAGAACCTCAAGTCGTGGCTACACCCCGAGAGCTACAACACGACACATTCGGACCAAGGATGGTCCATCTTTACCCCAAACACACCCACACGCACCCCCAAAATGCCCGCTTTCGCTACTACTTGTACTGATAACGTCACCGATGACGTCACAGATGATATGGATATCCCTCAAATCGGGGTCTACACCCCGAGAGCTACAAGATGACACCCCACAGGACGCATTCGGACCAAGGATGGTCTATCTCTACATATTGGGGCAGGAAAATGTGTGATTCAATGGACATTGGCCGCCATTTTGGATTTTGGCGGCCATATTGAATTTTCAGACCAATTACAAATCATTACAAAATTAACTAATTATTCATACCCTACGTAGGACTAGAAAAAAAACCTAGTTTGTGGTTAGAAAATTGATTTTCGAGCAGGAAATTGTGAGCTTCTATGGGTATTGGCGGCCATTTTGGATTTTGGCCGCCATATTGGATTTGAGGCCAAATCCAGGGTGGCACCTCAGCGAAATTGAAAGGGCATAAGTTAAGGATGACGGAACCACTGAGAAAACTTTGACCCCAAAAAATGTTAGTTTTTTCTTGGCTGGGACCTGTCTAGTATAACAACGCAAGAAAGAAGTACCAATTACAGTTACACATGATTTCAATGTTGTTCTGAAAACCCGGTATAGGCCTAATACATCCAGTTATTAGGCCTATCTGTGTGGATTTTCTCGTGAGTCTCTATGACTGGATCAAGTCACGTGGTGCTAATCCTATCGAAGGAACAGGATTATCCAGAATAATCCACCAAACATTTTTTAATCGAATTGTTTTTCCGTTATAATTCGCCTAACCTACCAGATCGGATTTTCAGAAAGTTATCATGGGCGTCGCCAGATTGAGAGGGGATCGTTTTCTATGCTTATTTATTAGAGACTCCCACATAGGAAAATAGCATACAGTTGGGAGCTGAAAGGGGATCGTTCGCACCCAACGGCCTCCCCTGAACGACGCCCTTATACACTTCAAAATATAGTGGTACATTTTATATTCGGTGAAATATGCCAGATTCATACATGGATATATGTTCCTTTGCAAGTTGATGATAATTCGATCAATTGTCAACTAATTGAATGATAAAACCCTTCCGTATATCATTTCACTAATATTATTACTTACACGGTTTGTCAGTGACCCAATACAGAAATATATGGGGTCAGTAAAATTTATATTGGGCAAGGCGTTAGCCCCTTTCTTAACGCGCTAATGAAGACCCTTTCTTAACGCGCTAATGTACATAGGGAACATTCTGCGAGAAAGGATTTCTTGTGAACAACTTTGGCCCTATGTTGTTCTTGCTCACGAAGCAAAAAACTGCATGTGAAGTCACACATTTGCAATATTCATTGGCGTAAATAATCACTGATTACGATGAAATACGTAGCTGTTCACAGGATGAATGCTATTTAATCTAGAACTACAGCTGCTGAAGCTCACCTTTATTACAAATACTTGTTGTAACCTTCAAAATGAAGCCCAAGAGCGATCGAGTGCTTTGCGACAGGAGCTACTGTAAAGGCAGATAACCTAGTTACTCACCCCGAATTACAATCGACGGCGGTGGATGGAAAAATATCGGGCGACCATGTGACCGTGATCGCTTGTTTTCATTGGACGATTTTGTCTGAAGCGGGATAAAAGATTTTGTTTTTATGATGACGAAGTCTGTTAATTGGTTGACAATTTACGTCGCAGTTACAAAGTTAATTACAATTAAAATTAATAATAATGCCATAAATAGTTTCCAGTTATATTGCAGGTACATCCTAAAATAGATTAATCACGAAATCCAACTTGCGCATATAGTTTCCTGCTAATTCCAGTTAGGCGGTATTCAAATAACGTATTTTATTCTCACAGCTATCGTGGTCTATATGAAAGATTTTTGTTTAAATGTGGCACTGGGAATATTGTAACATTATTGGCATTACAAATGGGAAGAAGATTTTTATTCAGTCTGATTTACTTGATAATAATAATAGATACACCAAGGATGTGGGTGCACATGTGTGCGATGACGTCACGTCCGGCGATGACGCCACTTCCGAGATGGTCGAAATTTAGAGATACTAAGTCGATATTTCTACTTCCACGGTCCAGGCGGCACCACCAGTGAGAGGATATGCGTGCGATGAAGCCATTTCCGGTGATGACGTCACTTCCGGCGAAGACGTGACTTGCGGCGTCACCAATGGCGCCACGACACATCCACAAGGAGATGTCACTCTCGCTGGTGATGACGTCACTTTTATCTAGGGTCCGGGGTAAAAGGTCAAAGCATGTGCGTGAGATTGCAAGACCGCAGAAGAGGCAAACAAGCGTTATCTGCTCCTAAATAGGCGCGAAGATCCACTTTTACTACTACTGCAGTCTTTCTTCGTCATCGAGATCCAATGTCCGGAAAAGGGATCCTATCAAGATTCCGCGCCAAGCTCCTAAAATGGAATTTTCATTGAAATCCAAGGTTAAGGAAAGAGTTTCATATCGAGCTCCATGCAAGGTTCGGAATTGGAATATGGAGTTTACAATCCCCAAAAATAAAAATCCAATAAAGTCATAGATCCGGAAGCACCAATCTATGTAGCTAGGTTCATTTTAATGAAATATTGGAATGTATGAGTGTCTCTTTAATTATAAACCACACTAAGATTACTGCTGATAGATAGTGGAAACAAAACAGAACTAATCGTGTACCAATTTCATTTTTATTTGGCAATAAATAAGAATATTTCTACAAGTATATTTACATAGATGTGATAGATGACCACTCGTTCAACCAATATCTACATTTTACAGGATTATTTACACTGTCTTTGCACGTATTAAATACCACGGTATTAGCTATAACGTCAGACCACAAACACAAGTTACATACATTTATATGAGTATGATGAAGGAGGTGCAGGTTGCCTGTAATATGGTAAGACCGGAACTGACGACATCAATGAGGGAGACTGTTGCACCATGGGAAAGGGATGATGGTGTATAGTTTTACGTTTTGTAGCACTGGTCACGTGACTTGGTGTTGTCGGCGTGAGAAAGGTGGGATACATTGGTATCGGAGCAGTAGGGGTTCCGTGGTACACGGGCGTCGAGTAGTGATCCATGGACATGGAAGGGTTGTAAACTGGGGACGCAGCGTTCTTCTTTCTCCATCGGGCTCTTCTGTTCTGAAACCAGACCTGCAATAAAATAAAGAATAGATTAGGTAATGAGGATACGTTATTGTATTCAATCAGCACAGTTATTGTTTATGTTGTAAAAGCTTATTCATATATGACTAGCAATACCATATTTAACGTCATGAGTAGTATCAAAACAAGAAAACCCACTCGCCTTAATTTTCTGTTCGGCGACGCCCAGTTGGAGAGAGAGTTCCTCCATCTTGTCACAGTCCGGGTAGGCGTTCTCATTGAAGACAGATTCCAGGGTTTTTAACTGATCAGCCGTATAGTTTGTTCGGGATTTCTTCTTCTTTACCATGTTTACCGATACTGAGGAATCTGGAATTGACATGGACGATGTGGAGCCGGGCGGGGTAGGGATTAAAGGTGACTGAGATGGTGAAGGCGTATTGTGATAGATGGAGCAACCAGTACCGCCACAGTTAGTTGAGATCAGATAGGGGGAGCCACTGTGACTGGAAGGCTTGTACCCGCCGACATTATCGATGCTTGAAGGTACAGAAGATTCTGTAGGATTCCTGGTATAGGGGGACCCACAGCTGCTGCCATTGGATGACTGGTAGCCACTGGTATTGTCGATTGATGCCACTGATCGGGCGTCTGGACTAATGGTAAGAGGTGAGTCACTATTGACGCTTGTCTGACAGGGGGAGCCACTGATACATGCGTCATTAGCTCGGCTTGGCGACTCGTTGACATCAATTGGCATTGGTTGAAGTGGTGATGTCTGGATCTTCTGTGAATTCTGATGCTCATTTGTTGACAGACATGATGAATTCTGGAATCTACATTGGTTCTGGAATGGATCAAACGGGTACTGTGCCTGATACGGGTAATGTCCTTGGAATGGATACTGTGTCTGCTGGTACGGGTGCTGTCCCTTGGACGGGTACTGTCCCTTGGACGGGTACTGTGTCTGGAATGAATACTGTGTCTGATTTAGGCACTGTGGTTGGTATCGATAATAGGTCCGGGACGTAAATTGCGATGGTTCTCCGTTCCCAGGTCTCGGTTCAGACGACGCCATGGTTTCAATACTGTGAAACTTTGGAAAACTGTGCGGTTGGCCACTTGAACTCTGCGTGTCAATTGTCTGTAAAGGATAAAAATACAGCCAATCAGTACAGTTTCGCTATTCGTGTATATCTTAGGGTTAGGGATGTGAATATAATCATAAAATCCCGATTTGCATTTCTTTTTCTCATTAAAGTATACCGTGATTGCTAGCGGTTATAGGTCAGCTCAAAAGCGGTCATAGAAAATTTTCAAGAATTCAACAAATAATGATAAATAGTTAGACTTACCAGGTCAATAAATTTTCCTTGCCCTCTGGTGGCTGCGGAATTCGGTATCATTTCCATCTTGATTAGAATAAAAATTGATTAGTCTATGACGAAATATGATAATCAGACAAATGCCGATGAGATACTAATAGTAATAAAATGACCGAACCTTTATAATATCATTTTATCTGTCAAATCAGAACGAGTAAAGACTCTCAAGTTTCAAATCAACGATCAATTACAAATAGATAAACAATGAAACTGAATGTCATCAGATTAAGACAATAGGAAATTCAATCACACTCGATCTCATTGACAATGAGTCACATGATTACTTGAGTAAAACAACGATCATGAAGTCTGTTGTTTGCTGATTTAAACCCTATGTCATTTGAAAGAATTCCAGTCATATTTGACTAATCCGATCCAAACGATGGGACCATAATAATGAACTCCCGTATTATTAAAAATTCGATTCCAATAATGGTTTCACTCGCTTCGTCTTGGATATGCGATTTCATCTCTATTTTGCTGATAAGAAATACTAGTAGTCTTTCAAGGTGGATAAGCGAAAATCAAACGAATACTGATGGAATATTGACAGCTATAACATTGCAATCCCAGAAAAGGCCTATTTGTGCGGATTATCTCGTGTCTCTGTGACTGGATCAAGCCACGTGGTGCCAATATTATCAGAGGAACAGGATTATCCAGAATAATCCATCATTTTTTTAGAATCTAATTGTTTTTGCTTTCATATTCGCCGAAATTAAAATTTAGTATATACCAGTTCGGATTTTCAGAAAAATTATACACTTTAAAGATGTACAATGGTGCATTTCATACATTCATACACGGTGAAATATGTCAGATACCTACTGGTTCTATTCCTTCTCAAGTAAAAAATTACTGCCAGTTGATGATAAGTCAATCATTGAAAAACTAATTGAATGATAAAACACTTCCGTATCTTATTCCACGGTTACGGCTCTCCTTTTACATATATATGTAGACCAGGTTTATTAATTGGTTGACAACTACAAAATAAAATTAATAGCAAGTTAATTGATACTTATCATATAGATAACCAGACATACCCTAAAATAGATTAATTACTACATTATATATAAGCGTTATATATATATTTACTTGTTAATCCCAGTTAGGTGACGTTCAAATAACGTATATTTTATTGTTGAAATTGAAACTTTCTTTGAGAGGCATTTTTAAAGATGGAAACTAGTAACCAAACGAACTAAGAGAAGGAAGAAGTTGTTATCCATACTAATTCGTTGTTGTTTTTATTATGCTGCTTATCATTAGATTGCTTGCCTATCAAAATCAAGAGTAGAGCATATTATTTCAACCAAATTGGATAAAATACGAGTTAACAATTCAAGAATGAAGTACCAATTACAGTTACACAGGATTTCAATATTGTTCTGCAAACCCAGTATAGGCCTAATATATCCAGTTATTAAGCCTATCTGTGTACAATCTAGGTAAACCAAGATGGTAAATCAGGGGAATACCATCTAGACGTAACGCTATGAAAACTTCGTGCGAAATGTTTGCCGATATTCTGCGAGATCCTATAATAAGCCAATCACGACCATTTCTGACTTTTCTCTCTGACAATGATTGACGTTTACTTCACGGAGATTAACATCTTTTGATATTTTCTACCCCCTAACAAAGCCAGACTTTTCGACGGGGGTAAATTCTTTGATCTTCACTGTTTACCATGCAGACCGTCTGGAAATGGTCCCATATTTGGATACTGTTTCCCGATAATGTTTATATATTAGTCCACATGCTACTGTGTGTAATTACTGTGGGCGTGATTCCAGCAAGCTAGCCACCTGATTGGCTAACAAATATAGTTTCAAATTCGCAAGGGATTTATATAGGGCTGAATTCAGATATAATATTCCGTGATATTATATTTGAGTTAATTGAGATTGATCTGTGTGGGTTGTCTCGTGAGTCTCTACGACCAGATCAAGTCACGTGGTGCTGATCCTATCGCAGGAACAGGATTATCCAGAATAATCCACCAAAGATTTTTTAATCGAACTTTTTTTCCGTTATTATTCGCCGAACCTGCCAGTTCGGATTTTCAGAAAGTTATCATGGGCGTCGCCAGATTGACAGGGGATCGTTTTCTATGCTTATTTATTAGAGAGTCCCACATAGGAAAATAGCATACAGTTGGGAGCTGAAAGGGGATCGTTCGCACACAACGGCCTCCCCTGAACGACGCCCTTATACACCTCAAAATATACAGTAGTACATTTCATATTCGGTGAAATATGCCAGATTCATACATGGATTTATATTCCTTTGCAAGTTGATGATAATTCGATCAGTTGTCAACTAATTGAATGATAAAACCCTTCCGTATATCATTCCACGAATATTATTAGTTTTTCAAGTTTTCCCTCGGGTGTATGGAAAGTTACGACCCTCACTGAAACTCATACACCCTGAGGCGTCCGCCGAAGGGTGTATGAGTTCCAGGGAGGGTCGTAACTTCCCACACACCCGGGGGAAAGCCTGAATAACGAATTTATTACCCCTCAAGCCTTTTTATCTTATTGTAAATTACTGAAAAATGTCTATCATTTATAACCAACGGTACAACTGAACGGACAAATCCAACGGGCCATTTCGGTTACGAAACTGTCCGCATTTTGCTACTGCGCTGTGAGAAAGGCGCGCCACAATACAATCAATTTCTATCCGCTTCAGTCCTTAAATCGACTTTTATTTTTGGAACAAATGACACCTTTTGGTGAGTTATGTGTCGGAAACTTCAGTGAAAATAATGCAGTATGACTTTATTCCATTAAATTTTGAAGCGTGAGCTAAAGTTATTCCACAAATATTGAGATATGGTCAGCTGAAGCGAGAGTGTCGTTTCCAATCGCACGTGAGTAGTTTTTTATATACCCCGAGAAGCAAGACACCACTCGAGGTATATGGGTTTATACGACACGAACTTTCAACCAATCACAATCCCGATATTGAATACAAATTTGCTTGTGGGATAATAATATTAGTTACACGGTTTGTCAGTGACCCAATACAGAAATATATGGGTCAGTAAAATTTATACTGGGCAAGGCGTTAGCCCCTTTCTTAACGCGCTAATGGAGACCCTTTCTTAACGCGCTAATGTACATAGGAAACATTCTGCGAGAAAGGATTTCTTGTGAACAACTTTGGCCCTATGTTGTTATTGCTCAGGAAGCAAAAAACTGCATGTGAAGTCACACATTTGCAATATTCATTGGCGTAAATAATCACTGATTACGATGAAATACGTAGCTGTTCACAGGATGAATGCTATTTAATCTAGAACTACAGCTGCTGAAGCTCACCTTTATTACAAATACTTGTTGTAACCTTCAAAATGAAGCCCAAGAGCGATCGAGTGCTTTGCGACAGGAGCTACTGTAAAGGCAGATAACCTAGTTACTCACCCCGACTTACAATAGACGGCGGTGGATGGAAAAATATCGGGCGACCATGTGACCGTGATCGCTTGTTTTCATTGGACGATTTTGTCTGAAGCGGGATAAAAGATTTTGTTTTTATGATGACGAAGTCTGTTAATTGGTTGACAATTTACGTCGCAGTTACAAAGTTAATTACAATTAAAATTAATAATAATGCCATAAATAGTTTCCAGTTATATTGCAGGTACATCCTAAAATAGATTAATCACGAAATCCAACTTGCGCATATAGTTTCCTGCTAATTCCAGTTAGGCGGTATTCAAATAACGTATTTTATTCTCACAGCTATCGTGGTCTATATGAAAGATTTTTGTTTAAATGTGGCACTGGGAATATTGTAACATTATTGGCATTACAAATGGGAAGAAGATTTTTATTCAGTCTGATTTACTTGATAATAATAATAGATACACCAAGGATGTGGGTGCACATGTGTGCGATGACGTCACGTCCGGCGATGACGCCACTTCCGAGATGGTCGAAATTTAGAGATACTAAGTCGATATTTCTACTTCCACGGTCCAGGCGGCACCACCAGTGAGAGGATATGCGTGCGATGAAGCCATTTCCGGTGATGACGTCACTTCCGGCGAAGACGTGACTTGCGGCGTCACCAATGGCGCCACGACACATCCACAAGGAGATGTCACTCTCGCTGGTGATGACGTCACTTTTATCTAGGGTCCGGGGTAAAAGGTCAAAGCATGTGCGTGAGATTGCAAGACCGCAGAAGAGGCAAACAAGCGTTATCTGCTCCTAAATAGGCGCGAAGATCCACTTTTACTACTACTGGGGTCTTTCTTCGTCATCGAGATCCAATGTCCGGAAAAGGGATCCTACCTAGATTCCGTGCCAAGCTCCTAAAATGGAATTTCCATTGAAATCCAAGGTTAAGGAAAGAGTTTCATATCGAGCTCCATGCAAGGTTCGGAATTGGAATATGGAGTTTACAATCCCCAAAAATAAAAATCCAATAAAGTCATAGATCCGGAAGCACCAATCTATGTAGCTAGGTTCATTTTAATGAAATATTGGAATGTATGAGTGTCTCTTTAATTATAAACCACACTAAGATTACTGCTGATAGATAGTGGAAACAAAACAGAACTAATCGTGTACCAATTTCATTTTTATTTGGCAATAAATAAGAATATTTCTACAAGTATATTTACATAGATGTGATAGATGACCACTCGTTCAACCAATATCTACATTTTACAGGATTATTTACACTGTCTTTGCACGTATTAAATACCACGGTATTAGCTATAACGTCAGACCACAAACACAAGTTACATACATGTATATGAGTATGATAAAGGAGGTGCAGGTTGTCTGTAATATGGTAAGACCGGAACTGACGACATCAATGAGGGAGACTGTTGCACCATGGGAAAGGGATGATGGTTTATAGTTTTACGTTCTGTGGCACTAATCGCGTGACTGGGTGTTGTCGGTGTGGGAAATGCGGGATACATTGGTATCGGAGCAGTAGGGGTCCCGCGGTACACAGGCGTCGAGTAGTGATCCATGGACATGGAAGGGTTGTACACTGTGGACGCAGCGTTCTTCTTCCTCCATCGGGCTCTTCTGTTCTGAAACCAGACCTGCAATAAAATGAAGAATCGATTAGGTAATGAGGATACGTTAATGTAATCACGGACAACAGTTATTGTCCATGTTGTAAAAGCTTATTCATATATGACTAATAATACTATATTTGACGGCATAAGCGGAGTAGTATCAAAATAAGAAAACCCACTCGCCTTAATTTTCTGTTCGATGACGCCCAGTTGAAGAGAGAGTTCATCCATCTTGTCACAGTCCGGGTAGGCGTTCTCATTGAAGACAGATTCCAGGGTTTTTAACTGATCAGCCGTATAGTTTGTTCGGGATTTCTTCTTCTTTACCGGAACTGAGGAATCTGGAATTGACATGGGCGATGTGGAGCCGGGCGGGGTAGGGATTAGAGGTGACCGAGATGGTGAAGGCGTATTGTGATAGCTGGAGCAACCAGTACCACCACAGTTAGTTGAGATCAGGTAGGGGGAGCCACTGTGACTGGAAGGTTTGTACCCGCTGACATTATCGATGCTTGAAGGGACAGATGATTCTGTGGGATTCCTGGTATAGGGAGACCCACAGCTGCTGCCGTTGGATGACTGGTAGCCACTGGTATTGTCGAGTGATGCCACTGATCGTGTGTCTGGACTAATGATAAGAGGTGAGTCACTGTTGACGCTTGTCTGACAGGGGGAGCCACTGGTACATGCGTCATTGGCTCGGCTTGGCGACTCGTTGACATCAATTGGCATTGGTTGAAGTGGTGATGTCTGGATCTTCTGTGAATTCCGATGCTCATTTGCTGACAGACATGATGAATTCTGGAATCTACATTGGTTCTGGAATGGATCAAACGGGTACTGTGCCTGATACGGGTAATGTCCTTGGGACGGGTACTGTGTCTGCTGGTACGGGTACTGTCCCTTGGACGGGTACTGTGTCTGGAATGAATACTGTGTCTGATTTAGGCACTGTGGTTGGTATCGATAATAGGTCCGGGACGTAAATTGCGATGGTTCTCCGTTCCCAGGTCTCGGTTCAGACGACGCCATGGTTTCAATACTGTGAAACGTTGGAAAACTGTGCGGTTGGCCACTTGAACTCTGCGTGTCAATTGTCTGTAAAGGATAAAAATACAGTCAATCAGTACAGTTTCGCTATTCGTGTATATCTTAGGGTTAGGGATGTGAATATAATCATCACATCCTGATTTGCGTTTCGTTTTCTCATTAAAGTATACCGTGATTGCTAGCGGTTATAGGTCAGTTCAAAAGCGGTCATAGAAAATTTTCAAGAATTCATCAAATATTAATAAATAGTTAGACTCACCAGGTCAATAAAGTTGCCTTGCCCTTTTGTGACTGGGGAATTCGGTATCATTTCCATCTTGATTAGAATAAAAATTGATTAGTCTATGACGAAATATGATAATCAGACAAATGCCGATGAGATACTAATAGTAATAAAATGACCGAACCTTTATAATATAATTTTATGTGTCAAATCAGAACGAGTAAAGACTCTCACATTTCCAGTCAACGATCAATTACATATAGATAAACAATGAAACTGAATGTCATCAGATTAAGACACAATTAGGACAGCGATATATCCAAATGGGGGAGCAGATAGGATATAATTTTAATTAGATTGATTAAGACAATA
The DNA here is from genome assembly GCA_036873755.1 of Hanleya hanleyi. NCBI lineage: Eukaryota > Metazoa > Mollusca > Polyplacophora > Lepidopleurida > Hanleyidae > Hanleya > Hanleya hanleyi. The sequence goes on along the minus strand of JAVTVY010033681.1, from coordinate 6,362 downwards.
GGAAAATCAATCACACTCTATCTCATTGACAATGAGTCACATGATTACTCGAGTAAAACAACGATCATGAAGTCTGTTGTTTGCTGATTTAATCCCTATGCCATTTGAAAGAATCGCCGTCATAGTTTGCTAATCCGATCCAAACGATGGGACCATAATAATGAACTCCCGTATTATTATAAAGTTTGATTCCAATAATGGTTTCCCGCTTCTTCTTGAATATGCGATTTCGTCTCTATTTTGCCTCTATTTCGTTGATAAGAAATACTAGTCTTTCAAAGAGGATAGGCGAAAATCAAACGAATACTGATGGAATATTGACAGTTTTCACATTGCGAAACTTATTATGTTATTTATTGTTACATCACTTGCCTTTCAGAATCACGAGAGTATTTTACCTCGGGGAAGTGACGATAAGACTTGCAACCAAATTGGTTAAAATGAAGAGTTAACAACGCAAGAAAGTAGTATCAAGGGGCTTTTCAAACCCAGTTTTAAGGCCTATTTGTGCGGATTATCTCGTGTCTCTTTGACTGGATCAAGTTACGCGGTGCTAATCCTATCGAAGGTACAGGATTATCCAGAATAATGTACCATTCTGTTTATAATCTAATTGTTTCTGCTTTAATTTTCACGAAATTAAAATTTAATATATACCAGTTCGGATTTCCAGAAAATTATACACTTTAAAAATGTACAATGGTGCATTTCATACATTCATACAAGGTGAAATATGTCAGATGCCTACTGGTTCTATTCCTTCTCAAGTAAAAAATTGCTGCGAGATGATCATCAGTCAATCATTGGTAAACTAATTGAATGATAAAACATTTTCGTATCTCATTCCGCGGATACGGCTCCCCTTTTACATATATTATGACCAGGTTTATCAATTGGTTGACAATTACTTCACAATTACAAATTTAATCACAAAATAAAATTAATAGTAAGTTAATTGATAGTTGTTATATAGATAACCAGGCATACCCTAAAATAGATTAATAAATAAATTATATATTCGTTAAAAATTATTTCCTTGTTAATCCCAGTTTAATAGGTGACGATAAAATAACTTATATTTAATTGTTGAAATTACGCCGCAAAAGCTATAAACGGTTTCCCTTGTTTCTTATGCCTGTCTCTGTGGATTGTCTCGTGAGTCTCTATGACTGGATCAAGTCACGTGGTGCTAATCCTATCGAAGGAACAGGATTATCCAGAATAATCCACCAAAGATTTTTTAATTGAATTGTTTTCCCGTTATAATTCGCCGAACCTACCAGTTCGGATTTTCAGAAAGTTATCATGGGCGTCGCCAGTTTTTATTGAGAGGGAATAGTTTCCTGTGCTTATTTATTAGATAGTCCCACATAGGGAAAAACATACATTTGGGAGCTGAAAGAGGATCTTTCGCACCCAAACATACACCTCAAAATATACTGTGGTACATTTCATATACATGTATGCCAGATTCATACATGGTTATATTCCTTCGCAAGTAAAAAAATCACCGCGAGTTGACGATAATTCGATCATTTGTCAACTATAATTGAATGATGAAACCCTTCCGTATATCATCCCACGGATATAATAGTTACTAGTTATATTGCAGGTACATCCTAAAATAGATTAATTACGGAATCCAACTTTTGTATATATTTTCCTGTTAATTCCAGTTAGCTGATGTTAAAATAAGGTATTTTATTGTTGAAATTACGCCTCACAGCTATCGTGGCCAACATGAAAGATTTTGCTCAAATATGGCATTGGAAAGATTGTAACGTTCTGGCAATTGCAAAATGGAAGGAGATTTTTATTCAGTCTGATTGACTTCATAATAAGGAGATTATCGGTAATCCATAAAGTCTCATCGCTCGGATCGGATTGGCAATATATGAAGTCGATGTATTTAAATGACAAAGGGATTAAGGTTAACAAATACCATACTCCAGATCACCGTTTGTTCTCAAGCAGTATCACGTGACTCCTTGTCAATGGATGTTGGATTGGATTTCCTATTGTCTTTAATTGATTAGATTCCGTTTTAATTGTTTATCTGTCAGACTATTTACAGTCGATCGTTGACTTGAGAGAAACGTGAAAGTCTTTACTCGCTCTGATCTGACAGATAATTGATATTATAAAGATCCGGAATTTTCATATAGCTATCAGTATCATATCAGCATTTATTCCGTTATCATACTTCGTTCAAATTTAATACATAATCCTTTTGCCGAATGCTAATCAAAATGGAAAACACGCCGAAACCCCAAGTAACGAGAGGACAAGGAAACTCCACATATCTGGTAAGTCGAATTTGATATTGCTTACTCTTTTACTTATTTTCTTTTTCATTATTTAACTACCGCTTTAAACTTCTCTAATTGATAAATGCCAAGTCTAATTTATAAGCAAAACAAGTCTTTCGATCTGACGATTCCTTTCCCGTAACGTTGATTACCGGTATTAAGATGTACAAGCATAAGCAAATGTGTATTAATTAACTCTACTTGTATTCTCTGCAGACGAATGTCACCCAACCCTCGAGTGGTCAAGGAAACAGTTTTCCAACTTTCCACGGTATTGGAACCATTGCGTCCTTTGAATCTAGACACGAGAACAAAGAACCATCAAAGTATATGTCCCATCCCTATTATTCATACCAAGCACAGTACCCGTACCAGACACAGTTTCCGTACCAGACACAGTACCCGTCCCAAGGACAGTTCCCTTTCCAGACACAGTACCCATTCTATCCATTCCAGAATCAGTGTAGATTCCAAAGTGCATCTCAGCCCACAACTGAGTACAACCCACAGGAGAACCATACCTCTCCTCTTCAAGATATATCGACAAACTCAGTGGATGAGGCAAAAGGTGAGTGGCACAGCCACATAATGGATTATAACAGTTTGTGCTTTCAATGTAATATAAAGCGTTATGTCGCTATTCAAACGATAAAAACGATAAATCAGACATATAGAAAACCATCAGTTGCAAATGATACATTGTCACCTAACATAATCAGCTAATATACTATTAGCCGATATTCAAACAGTGATATTTATTTTTCATTTTTTATTATAGAAGATCTAATCGATGTAGTTAATGACAAATCGCCAAGGCAAACCAATGAGACCAGTACCAGTGGCTCCCCCTGTCAGACAAACGTCAACAGTGACTCACCTCTTACCGTCAGTCCAGACACCCGATCAGTGGCATCACTCGACAATACCAGTGGCTACCAGTCGTCCAACGGTAGCAACTGTGGTTCCCCGTATATCACTCATCCTAAAGATACATCTGTCCGTTCATCGATCGATAATTTCAGCGGATACAAACCTTTCAGCGACAGTGGCTCCCTCTACCAGATGTCAATCAGCAGTGGCGGTACTGGTGGCTCCACCTACCAAAATACATCTTTACCATCCCAGTCACCTCTAATCCTTATCCCGCTCAGTTCTACATCGCCAACACCAACGCCAGATTCCTCGGCACCCGTGAAAAAGAAGAAATCTCGAACAAACTACACGATTGATCAGTTGACAACCATGGAAGCCGTCTTCAACGAGAACGCGTACCCAGACTGTGACAAGATGGAGGAACTCTCTCTTAAACTGGGCGTCGCCGAACAGAAAATTAAGGTAAGTGAGTTTTCTGGTTTCCGTAATGCTACCTTGATACTACTATAAGCCCATGACATAGCAATCTTGTATAGGAATATCCCTTACACACCATAGACAAAAACTGTTCTGCTTGAATGCGATAACGTCTCCCCATTACATAATCTATTCCTCATTTTATTACAGGTCTGGTTTCAGAACAGAAGAGCCCGATGGAGGAAGAAGAACGCTGCGTCCCCAGTTTACAACCCTTCCATGTCCATGGATCACTACTCGACGCCTGTGTACCACGGAACCCCTAATGCTCCGATACCAGTGTATCCCACCTTTCCCACAGCGACAACACCCAGTCACGTGACCAGTGCTACAGAACGTAAAACTATACACCATCATCCCTTTCCCATGGTGCAACAGTCTCCCTCATTGATGTCGTCAGTTCCGGTCTTACCATATTACAGACAACCTGTACCTCCTTCATCATACTCATATACATGTATGTAACTTGTGTCTGTGGTCTGATGTCAGCTAATCAGTGCAAAGACAGTGTAAATAAGAGCGTGTAAAGTGTAGATATTGGTTGACAGAGTTCGTTTATCACATCTCTGTAAATATACTCAAGACGTCTTTGTATATATGCTTTCTTATTTATTGCCTAATAAAAATGAAATGGGTACACGATTAGTTATTTTTTATTTCCACTTTCTATCAGCACTAATATATGTGTGATTTATAATTAACACGCTTATAGACCTTTTCATACCGAAAATAGCCGAAAGACGTGACAACGTGAAAAGCTGTCAACGGGAACTCCCGATTGCACGCTGGATTCGACCAATGAAATAACCAGTTGCTGGTGGGCTGAAAAAAATGCTGCGACCTCTGCCCGGAGATCACAACCGGAAATGACACTATTTCTTGAAATTATTGCCGATAAAAGATCATAAATTAAAACAAAAAATACACTGACGGTTGCAGACTTATGGCAGCTTGGAACACAGACGCTTTATTACAAAAGAAAATGTTTTTCAATTCAAAGATCATTCGTTGTAATTATTTGCTACATACCTCTGTTATGGCAGAGACAAATCTGCACACAGAAAACGATGAGGTGAGCCGACTTGTCAACCCACCAACATGTTTTTGCGCCACGTGACTTGCTTCTCCGAATGGATGCGAAATTTACCGAATCCGTGGTGAAAAGGTCTATACATTTCAAGACTTCAAAGATCACTTCCGGTCAGGTGACGACCTGGTTAGGAGAGATAACTCCCCCAAACAAGAGTTATATGCCCCCCAATATGTGCGAATATCTTTCGGAAAAAATGCAACAAGAGTTATCTACCCCTGAGTACCACTTTAAATGTCCTTGAGTTACTTCAATGTCCGATCATCTCCGGGCATGTCCCGAGTGGTAAGAGACCGAAGGACTGTTCTAGAATGTTCTTGGTGCAACCACCTTGCTGGGGGTCTAATAGTACCCCAACCACCACATTCTCAAAGAGAGCCGTGTCTACCCGCGGGAGACCAAAGCGACTCTCATGTAAACTGGTGACATTTTTGAATCTCCAATCTCAAAGCGAGGCAGCATGACATCACTCGCTCGACCGGGACTATTTTCCAAGTGATCATATGACCACACACGTGACTCGCTTGACAGACAACATGATGAACAATCCACATGTGATTAGAAACAGCTGATCAATGTGTACATCTCAGATGCCAGCGCCATCGGCTGCATTTTTGCTCGATTTTCTGAGTTGGGGGGGGGGGGAGCACCCTTTCTCATAACGTTTTTTTTTCCACAAAATTATTATAATCTTTTTTATTTTTTTTTATAAGTAGGCCTTATCCCAACCCATAAAACGTGTACGATTGAATGAAGCTAAAGTTGGATACAAATAAATAGAGGAGGAAAATTGTAGCATTGTTAAAATGAATACTTACAACCGGGTCTTGCATTATTGAATTCAGGGGCGAAACAACGAAAGTTATCATAGGCATATCCAGGCCATGCCGCTTCTGCAGAACCCATGGTAGAAGTTGAAATATCAAGCTTTTCCCATAGCCTGTAGGTAGAATAGCAATACAGTCTCTGCCGTTGTAAGCTGCCGTCAGTGCCTCTACTTGTTTTTCTTTCAAGGTGACACAAACACCCAGCTTTCTCTTAGCGAATTCCAGCGCTTCGATGAAATTACCCGTTTCTCTCTCACCGTGGCCAGCTGGCATGGGCGCAGCCATATTGTTTTCTTGATCGGAACTGTGCGAACTACTTCCTGTATTAGAGAACTCGCTTTCACGGCCAAGTATACATACCGACGATAATTTGTTCGCGATTGATATGCTCCGAAACGGAAAGAGTCATTTCCCAATTATATAGCCCACGTTATGTTAGCAATTCGCTTCTAACTCGGCGGAGTCAGCAGGTCAATGACAAGCCGGATACAGACGGGTGAAAATCATACGCCGCCTACTCACCTCCCAAATTTTGGGGGGATGGCTCCCATTTACCCATGAGACTCTTTCTCGCAGTAGGGAGTCTCGCGAGACGAGAATGCCAGCCACCAGTCAGATTTTTGGACCGGATTCTGGGCCTTCGCGCACATCGCCGGAAGTGACATCATATATAGTAAAATAGATGTTTGCCGAATATTTCGATTACTTTTCAAATCTGCATAATACCTCTGTTGACCTAGCGTTAAAAAGAATTATCTGGAGATATTTTCTCTGTTTATCTGGACA
>JAVTVY010033680.1:0-14607 GCA_036873755.1 Hanleya hanleyi | reverse complement strand
GGAGACACTATTTTAGCTAGGAAGTGAACAGACAATGCAAAGTCTCATTTTCAAGCAACTTGTTGATGGCTCAAACTTTATCATGGCTAAAGCAATCGCAAAATTTGTCTACGACTGTTTCAGCCTCTTGGGTTAGTATACATGTTTGATGTTCTATAGAATCACTGATCACCTATAAATATATGCACCTCAGCATGCCTATGATTATTATAAAATATGGCTATTTTAATGTCGGGTAAATGGAAACCCTTTTATTATTTGCATGTTTTATCTGTTGTCTGATGTTCAGTTTGTTTTGTATGTTTTTTTGTATGTATGATTGCGTTTTAGCCCAGCTGGGCACAACTTCTACGCAAATATTCTATAAGATTTTGAGATTTTTTGCAAGTTTAAAATGATTATTCAAGTCACTCTTGCCAGTGGTTACGTATTTCAGTTTATCATTGCACAACATGCACAGCCAGGTTATCCATATCGTCAGACGCCACTGATATTTATTTTTCCTCCAGCCATGACCATTTAAATTTGTTTTTGACTCCAGTTTCAAAGTCCTTTATGTCAGTCGTACTGTCAACAATTTTGTACATAGTCGACTGAAAACTACAAATATACGTCTGACATTGTCAACAGTGAGCCATAGAAACTTCCCTGTGAAAACTGCCGCCAACAAACACGCGGTTACGTACTGCTTCCAGTTACATTCACGGGACGAAAACAACACGCCCTCAGCTGGTCAGACTGCAGACAGAGCTACAGGCATTCAGCTTTCCCTGACCTACTTAACAGGAAAGCCGAGTCGGCTGAGTCTATTTTGGGAAATACGACTCTGCGGGGAGAACGCACTGTTCTGGAAATCAATGTATAAACGCACGGGAACCAGTTATTTCGAACTTATTGAACCGGAGGTACATAACTCGAATTCTATTCACATAATTTATATTTTTGAGGCATTCTCAAACCCAAGCCAAAAGATTTTCCGTTTGCTAGAATGGTTTAATGGAGATTCATTATCTACAAAAATAGCAACAACAACAACATGGTCGGGTGAGACTGAAAGTCCGGGAATTTTCTTGAGATTCCGAAAATGTTCTATTGGTCGAGATTGATCATGTGACTACATTCGGTATTTCCCGTATTCGAACATATTCCTCTGCACACACAAACTGTGTCACATAATGTGCCTCCTTATAACAGAATAATCGCCCTGAGGGTAAATTCTGATGAGTGAATTCAGACGAACATCTTCTCGATCGCGCAATTCTTGCCGTGGCGACCCATCAAAAAAAGGAATTCATCAGGTATTCGGTAAAGGAGAACTCGCCTTCTAGATTTATTTTGTGCAACTTTTATTAATTTTATTCAATCCCCCAACAACCACCAGAATTTAGTTTTCTTTTCCATCACCCACAACCCACATAAATCAGTTTATCATTCAGACAACCACCCATGTAATCATATAACTCGTTTACCCCACGACCCATACGTAAATATATGAAGTGCCGTCTGTCCCCCCCATGTACTTTTTTCTGGAACAGCCCTCAGAAAGAATCACATGAATATTGCCGTCATTGAATTCATTTTGGTATAGATGGTAATTTGGGCTTTTCATCTGATGTCGGCCTGGAACAGTATGCAGTGAGGTGTGACCCGCTCTGGGATTTGCCTGTAGATTTCTGGGTAGTTGATTTTTGTTTCTCCCCATGCCCATCATAGAGCAGTATTTCTAACGAGATATCTGACAGATTTTCAACTTAAAAATTGCCAAAATATTCATAATAATGGTTCTTTCTCCAAATAGTATGTAAAATTTGATGATATTTACCGAATTTATACAATGTTTTCACTGATTAAAAACATGCCTCCATGTTGAACCGAAAATAGACGAGCCAGAAATTTGCAGGTGAGGCTCAGAGCGGGTCACTGTTCAAACAGACCGATATTGGAAAAGCCCCATTTGAAAACACAAAAGCTATTAATATTTTATGAACTTAATCATTTGTCACAGATTGTGTCCACCTTTCCCAAAGACTGGTTCTACGAGCTAGAGGGACAGAAAACCATTCCACAACTGGAGAACATTTGCCGTTACTTAAACTTTGCTGCCGAAACTCTGTATAAGACCAGTCTACCAAAGAAAGAAAGCGACAGAAAGGAGGCACGGTAGGAAAAGTTTGAATTCTTTATCTGTGAATATTGCCCATCTGTGCATGAAACCATAATTAAAGAAACTGACGAGATACATTGTAAACTACCAACAGCAACATGAATGTAAAAGGATGCCAGAGTTGACCTGGTTTGACGTTGACCTAAACATTTGATAATTCTAGTAACTGATATATCATCTCTCATTGATGTATCCACTCAAACAAAATATGATTTTTTACCCCTCGGTCAAATTTTCTGATACCATTGAAGCGTTCTTTACGAAACTTGGTATACAGCATTGATGTATCAAGAGACTTACAATGAATAACCACATCAGTTCCTCTGAGTGGCGGGAAGGATGGCCGGCCATCTTTAATTTATGCAAAATCATTAATGATATCTATCTCTGATACCGTTCAAGTGTGCTATGTAAAATATGGTAAACATCATCGAGACAAGAGACGAGTAATTACTGCCGGTTTCTCTGATTGGACGGAAACCTTTGCGGCCATTTATGATTGCAAAAATGTTGATAATCTGTATATTTGTCACTTGACTGCTTGGTGTTCCGGACGTCTTCAAATTAGTAAGGTTCAAATTGAATACATGGCTGATGCTCAGAGCCGAGGGGTGTTAAGATGCGTAGCTTCATATTATGATTTAGGTCATCTTCACCTTTGACCTAGTGACCTCCATTTTGGTACCTGACATCTGTGTGACCTCATAGTTACCCTGATGAAATTTGAGCGAAATTGGTCAAATTGTTGAAAAGTTAAGGAAGTAAATAATGAAAGTCCGCTGGACGATGAGAATGTATATTCCAGAGGACTTCGCCAGCTATAGATGACGTAGTCCAACAAATCTGAGTGAACTTTCCCTTACGTCCAGGTTCCCTTAGGTGGTTCTTCAAGGTTCTGTGAATTAAAACGGGCATGAAAATGGGCAATGAAAATGCTGTTCGTCTGTTTCTCCAATGTCTTGGTCCCAATTGTTGTGAATGTAGTATCTTGTTAACAGAGAGGGTTAGATCCTTGATCTTGGTACAGTGTTACCTTATGAGGGCCTCTAGGTCAAGTTCACTTAACCCTACCTGGCCTTGGGGGGTTATTTTCCGCTCCCCAATCCCCCCTCCCCTCCCATTTTGCTCCCATCTCTGGAACGACAGAAAATGAGAGACGAGGCTCCCTGACTTTGTAGATTATCATATTGGGGTAATTTTGAGTCTATTTGTATAACCCCCCCTAGCAGAGGATCATGGGTAAATTCAACTCGCGGCCATGTGGGGTACCAGATAAGTGATCAGTTATTGCGAAAAAACAAAAACAAAAATACACCCCAAATTGCCCAGGCCAGATAGGGTTAAAACTGACCTTGACCTATTTTCAAAGGCCACAGAAAAATGTGAATAGCAGTTCTAGTTCCTTGTGAACACAATATCAAAGGAGCAAATGGAGTTAGAGCCTTGATCTTCCTCGGCACAATGCTGTTTTAAGAGGACCTCTAGGTTAAGTTCACTTAAGACTGACCTTGGCCTATTTTCAAAGATCACAGAGGTCAAAATGTCAGTAACAGGGAACATTGAGCTGGAGCCTTGATCTGTGACAGACTGCTGTCTTTTCAGGGTGTCTAGGTCAAGTTCACTCTAGACTGACCTTGACCTATTTTGAAAAGTCAAAAAGGTTAACATCTCAATAATCAAGTATTTCTATCTCAATTATTTTCAGAGAGCAGATAAAACAGATTGGCAAGCTGCTGGTGAATATCCATGCCATGGACCATGCGGTGAAAATGTCGGATACCTACAGCTTCAAGTTGATCCTTTGACCCCAGAACTGTAATTTGTCTATTAAGTGCTGAATGTGTCCAGAATGAACAGAAATCATAAAGTGTTGAGCAAGTACTGAAGCCTAACCATGAATCAGTTGTCACGATTTATACAAGACGTTTCCAGTATGTGCTATTCTACAGGCTCCCCAGTCTGTTTTTTTCTGGAGATGATGGAAGTTGGAAAATATCATAATATATCAGTGATCTCATAATTGCACAACCACCAGATCTCACAAGAAATTTACTGGAAGCAGGCAGATAGAATTATTTCGCGTTTAATAATTTAACACAAATGACTACATGAAGCCTGTTCGCGAGGTGTTGTTACGAGAACCAACAGTACAGATCAAGTTTCTGCTTTTATGCACCTTCAATATCCTACAAAAAAAACTTGCTGAACGTGACATTGAATTTAATTCTCTATCTTTCTCCCTCTCTACTCTCCAACATTGATGTAGATCGAAAGAGTATCTGGAAATGCCGCTAGCTGGCATAATCATGTCCAGAGTGATTGTGTGTTGGTTTTGAGCTACTCCTTTTGCCCCTTGAGTATGCACAAAAGATATGTACTGATGTGGAGTACTATATTCGTAGTTGCAGATCCCACTCTCTGCGTTTTACAACAATATCGCAGAAATGTTCCTGTTCATCTATAATGTGAAACATTAATTGGAACTCCATTTACCATTTATCGTTGAAATTTCGATAAAACTGCCATGAACTGAAGGGGTGATTTCTTCACTGAATTGTGTTGTTGGGGTGAGAGGTGGGGTAAAAGTCAGATTGTATTATCAGCTAAATTTCTGTGGGTGATGCCAAATCACAGCCGAATTTGGTACGTGTTTTTCGGATTCCTATATTTCGTATATGTACCATCTCCAGCCTATGTCTTGATCTGAGAACGGTATGCATCGTGTTTCACTGTGGATTAGTTTGGGAGCAGGATCCCTATACAGATGAGCCTCTTCAAGGGGTTATTTTGTGAGGTAAAATTAAGGGGCCAGTCATGTTCCATATTTGTGTGAACCAAAATCAGCTTGGATATCATTAAACCTATTTTATCACACATATTGTGAGAATGGGGCAATTCACTACCATGCATGCCAGGACTGAATTTGACCAGATACAAGAGTTTACATTTGTGGCACTCTCTAGATATATTTGCTGATTGAAATTCATAATCCGGTTGCGAATATTGCAATCAGATGTTTGATCCAGTGTTCTGAAATAATGCATATTATGTCTACATGTTCATCGCACATTAGAAATCTACGAAATCATGAATGATATCAAAACATGTACATAGTTTCCTTCATTAACTTTTTTAAATAAAATGTTAAGACCTGGAAAAGTCGCTTGTGATTGGTTCATACAAATGGAGATTAGTTCTCTCTTGTGAAGTAAATGTTGTAATTTTGGAGGATTAGTTACGAAACTCCCTTGGGTGTTGGTAAAGCCAAAAAAATTATTTTGCACAAAATGCTGTTTGGTACAGACAAAATAAAGTTTTATATTGTTAACGTGAAAAGTGATGTAAACAGTGTCAACCGACAGTGACTTACGAAATTTCATCGGTTTCGGGTTTTCTTTTTTTCATATATATTTAGCATGGATTTTTAATATGGCACCTTGAACAAAAACGAATCTAATGTTTTCAAAGTCACCATATCTGTTATGATGGAATCAAAATATTATTTTGGTTCAAGGTGTTTTAGAGAAGTCCATGCTAAAATATATATATATGAAAAGCCAAAAACAGATGAAAGCCCAATTCTAAAGGTCAGTCGATACTGTTTCACATCAGTTTTCACTCAGAATTAAGAATATAAAACTTGGGTATTTTGTGTAGAATTAAAGAAATTACGGTAATTCCCCTAATTATTCAGTCACAGGAAGTTCACTTTTCAACTCTGTTATTCATACACAGAGAAAAAGTAACATTCCCATTCTTCATTCAAATTGAAGAAAAGTAATATCATGACAAAATATGACACTTTGACGCTGTGCCATCAAGAATATTTCCAGATACGAGCCATTTTGCTGCACTTCCGGTGATCGAATTGTTAGGGGAATTACTGTAAATTTGAGCTTACTATAAACATAACACCTTAACACAAGTTTAACCTATGTTACTGTAACTAATCCTTTCTCAGTCAAACTGTTACCAGGAAATACAAACGGTTAAAGAAGTCTATTTGGGCCTTCTGTTGGTGTCAAAAGTCTGACAGCAATACCCTGCCACGTAAGTGGGAACCGAGTGGGTTATGGAGGGAAGTTCGTCATGTAAGGATCTTCAAATCGGGAACACCACGTGCAATACAGCTTGCCAGGTAGCTTTTCCAGGTTTTACATGGTTCCCTACATGTAGTTACCTATTGTGTTTTCCTTACATGACGAATAGGCCGTTATGGAAATGCAATTCATCCAATTACAATGCCCCAATATTGTGAACACATTATCTTAAGTCTTTCTAACAATACTTCTTTATGAAGTCCTCCAGGTCAAATTCACTCTAGACTGACCTTGACCTATGTTCAAAGGTCACCATCAATCTATATGTCGTATATTTGTTTGTGAACCGAACGCAATATCTCCATCACAAAGACCTAGAAACTATCTATGACATACAACTGCCCTATGAAGGCCTTTACTAGGTCAAGTTCACTCTAGATTGACCTTGACCTGTTTTCAAAGCTCACAAGTCAAAATGTGACCAGCAGTCCCTATTTGCTTGTGAACACATTATCTAAGGAGTAGATTGATCTGTCCGGATGGGAATCATGCCATCCGGATGGGAATCCTGCCACCTCATGAGGGCCACTAGGTCAAGTTCACGCTTATCTAATGACCTTGGCCTTTTATCAAAGTGATGGGTCAAAATGTGAACAGCAGTCCTATTTGATCGATACTGATTTTCCTACGAAGTAGGCTCTCATTTGCAAATTGTCCAGTAATGAGGGAGTCCATCCGAATCCTTTCGTCAGCAAAACAAGGAGAACCGTTGACATTAGAACGTTGATTTTTCAGGGTTCCCGTGGTCATGGAAAATCCTGGAAAGTCATGGAATTTGAAAATCGATTTTCCAGGCCTTGAAAGCCATGGAATTTTGTGTCCGGTCATGGAACTTTGTGAGAGGTCATGGAAAAATTAAATGGAACTTGAAAATGTGAGCCAGGTCAACATTTCTCTTGACTTTTTGACTGAAAAGGTGATTTTCCTGGACCAGCGAATCTCCTATTTGTCGAATGTCGCGTGTGGTCTACGAATGCGATCAGGGGAGGTAACGATGGTCTTGGAATTTGCAGAAAAACATTTTGGGACATGGGCGAGACTATATCAAAACCACGTAGCAAGCCAATTCATGTGGCGACAATGAACGATGCTGTTGTCTGTGTTTAGGAGGACCCTACACATGTCAACTCATTTATATACGTATATTGGGAGACTGATTTTTTCGATGCCCCCATTATCTATAGAGAATTTCCGATAGTCATGGAATTTGTCCATAAAAAGTCATGGAAAGTCATGGAATTCAATCTGAATTCCTGTGCATGAACCCTGTTTTTGGCACAAACGTGCATTAGTGAACTGTTACCAGCATGTTCTGAGCTGATCTACTTTTGATGAAATTTAGGGACTAATCCAAGCATTTTTTGGGGACACCGGTCGGCTACAGTGAAACCGGAAACTGTATGAAAACATTCTGCGCAAAACCAATGCGCAGTGGGCTTAAAACCATGCTAAAATGGCAGCCCGCATGGATTTTGTCAAGAAACGCGAAGCGCGTGCAAAAATTTAGTCTCTCCACCTGCTGTCGACGGGGAAATAATTATTTCCTCGTGAATAATAAAAGTCCATTAGATTGATTTTAAACCTCCTACGAGCATGATCCTAGTCTTAGATCTAGTTCACACTTAAATCATATCAAACCCTACTTCGAAGGTCCTGTGGTGTTAGTCACACTACTCATGTATGTTTGTGAGGACATTAAAGAACAGCAGTATGAACTTTACCGTCACATCAAACTGAACACCCTCTGTATTATCCTTTGCACAGAGCTGCGTCACATTGAAATTATTGTCCATTTCAATTCAACAGGCTGGTATTTAACAGAATTACGAGACCAAATTTCCAGGTTTCAAAGGTTTTTGAGTGGAGTCAATTCTTCATTAGTCTACTCTATGTTAGAGACTGTATTTAAATGCTGTGTGCCTTCGCTGTAGTATACACTCGCCAGTCAACAAGCCAGATACTTGGAACATCCATATCACACAGATTAAAGTTGTCTGGCTTTTACGCCACTATTGTCACTTGTCCAATCGCCGCTAAGCGTGCCAGTGGGGGAACTCTGACCAATCACAATGGACATGCAGGACATATTGGGGCTGTGTTTTGCAGAAATAGGGACATTATGTCTGTGTTAATTGAAAATGCGGAGGATCAAATTTTTGCAGTGGCTAATATACCAGAGAAGGCACAAAGCTTTCTATCCAGTTTGCTGGCAGTTCATGCGTTGTTCCCCTTGATGTGACAAGATGACGATTTTCGAAGCCGTCTTGTTCTTTCTGAATTTCACAAATGCAGACATCTGATATTTCAGCAAGGGAATACTTGCACATAAATTGTTCAGATAATTTTTAACTGTTTAATCACAAGTTGTGCACATTAATTTTGGGGAAGGTTCATTTTACATGAACAGCCTGGTCACGGATTTGTGAAAACTCCATTTGACAGTTACCATGCAATGTGTGATCACATACAGTTCTGCTAGCTGAAGCCTGGCATACCAACATGCAGCCTTATTGCAGAAGTCATTCTATTATCAATTTTTCTGAATACTAGTATATTAGGGAAACGATTTAACTGATATACTAGTAGACTCCTTCTGTACTGGGTAATGAGACCTGTGGATATGGTCTTGTTTGAAGTTTACCACCATGGACGATCGCAAAACATGCATGTATTCTGTTGTCATGGTCACTCTATTCCATTTAACGGTTAGTTTACGATCCAACAACCGTCGCCGGTATCGTGTGAAGTCCGACGTACGTGACTACATCAAACGGCCCACTTTGGTAGATTTCTATTCCTATGTTTAATAAATCCGGTATTGACAATATTTCTTATTGCATCAAAGATCCCCATGTATAAATTTAAGAAATGTGTTTTGAAATGTTAATACATTTTGGACAGTATTCAAATATTTGTTTGTCTCCAATTCAGTTGAAGCAGGAATTGAACCGTCCCAGAAAATGAAACCCTTTCCGTATGCCATTATCACATGGCAAAATCGACAGGCAAACCTTCAGCAATAAATTGGATTTCCTTGTTTTCCGAAGGAATCACTGCAATATATGCTGCCAAGTAGGCATAGATGGTTCCTTCATGAAAAGAACACATACAAGCATGTCTATACCATCATGTATGCTCACTGAAACTAATTTCCACGAAAGTGAGGGGATGCACTTACAAACATTATCAAACTGGATTAGTATTGGAGATAAGAAATGGAAAAACTCCCGAATCAAGCCAATGCTGCATTCTCACGTACCCGACGTCGCTTAGTTATCTCGCCACGATCAGACCCATTATATATTTACATGTAGGAACACCACAACTTGACCATTCATCAAATAACAAACAAACAAATATTTGAAAATGATTTAATATTAATATTTAACAACAGTTTTGAACCAAAATTCCTCAAATAACAGCACAAATTGTCACGCACCGAAATCGACATCCAGTTATACTGAATCGAACTGTCGAGGATTCTAGAATGACAATTCCGTGCTTATAAAATAACTATTACCTTGGGGATGCTCGGCTATTATGGCATTCATGGAAATAACACTGATTAACCCTTCAACAAGATAACGTGTACGAATGAACAATGCTAATATCAGCAAATACTTGTCAGAATTACATGTTATTGTATACACAACTTCAGAATTCAAGTTACATGGGAAACACAGAATATCGTAAGCTAACGCCACTGGTGAATACACTACGCTTTCAGGTTATTAAAGGCGATCCACAAGCTTTTTTTGAGTACAGTCAATGACCAGTCTTAATATATTAATATCCTATCAGTGCTCCCCAATAGTATATCTCGCTACAGGATCTTACTTCAATTGAATTTGGGTGTTCAATACGTCAGTGTCATGAATATTTAATACCAATATGACATCATGGCCGCTTAATCCACTTGTTCTTGTAGTTGGTCTCCATTTACACCAAGGTTGATATCAAAGACCATTCAATTTTTCCACCCCACATTATGGCACCACACTGGCTAGACCGCGGCAACTTCAAAACACCAGTGTGGCATCTGATTCAGCCAAGCCAATAAAATAGCCCCAACCTTGATGTCCCTTCTGTTCAAAGCCACCATGAAGAGATATCGGGATTGGTCGATGCTCATGTCAATGCAAGCCAGTCAGATCCTATAGCTACATATCCAAATGGGGGAGCAGAACGGAAGTTTTAATTTGATTGGGTCAATGACACAGGCCTTGTTTTTGTCACAATTCACCATGTTCACAGGAAAACAACAAGATTCTTGCAATCCAGTTCTATGGGAATCAAATGCTATCATCTCCATATACAGACTGCTAAAATATTACGAGAATCTATTGGATTCCCGCAAATTATTTTGCTGATGAGAATCGAATTCCGATGGAAAAACAAGCCCTGCGAGAGTCTTTAAATTTCACCAGAATATTGCTCATGTTAAAATTGTTTACCAATAGACAACAGTCCATTTTCAAGAGAGCAGAGAAGAAAATGTTAGTGAATGAAAAGTATTAAAATTATTGTATGCATTACCGAAAAGATACACCTATTTCTGTGTCCATCTATTTCTCTACCTGGAAAGTCATGGTTACTTTCTGGAGATCTCCAGGTCTTCTGTCCGATTAAGATAATAAATTAATTTCAAAAATTCCATTCAATCCAATTCTATTTCATCAAACGAGGCTATTCAAGATATACAATTGAATTGTGTTTGTCGTAACCCAACATACCCATATATTTTTGTCAATAAAAGTTTGTTTGGCAACTGAATATCCTTAATGTTTTTGGGGTTTTTTCAATGAACACAAAAGTACAACCTACTAATCTTGAATTTTTCCAAGTTCGTTACAGGAAATTATACAAATAAAATTTTGACCAGTGGGCATGGAAAAACTGTACTGAAACAGCAACCAGTTTGACATGTTTGATGAAATAAATATTCAGATTTCAAGGGTTAA
Source organism: Hanleya hanleyi (assembly GCA_036873755.1). Lineage (NCBI taxonomy): Eukaryota > Metazoa > Mollusca > Polyplacophora > Lepidopleurida > Hanleyidae > Hanleya > Hanleya hanleyi. The sequence goes on along the minus strand of JAVTVY010033680.1, from coordinate 3,382 downwards.
GATATATTATTGTATGACTAGCAATGAATTCTCCATGTGATTTGTTCATTGACTGCCAAAATGTTCCATTTATCTGTTGTGCGACTGACAGTGACGGCAGTTTTGGCATCGATTTGGTGCAAAACTCACAAAATATAACTGACAAAGCACCTCCTGGAGGTTGTATTGTCAGTCTATTGTCCATGATGGAATATTACCTTTCCAATGGGAGGTCTCACACCAAAGCCTTGCCGCAGTTTTCAACATGTATGATCAGACCCGATTTGGAGATATTCGTAACTAAAATCTGCAAAATAACAGTTTTTTCCCATGCATATTTAAACACATTGTGATTGTTTTATATAACAAAATAACTATTTTATCCCAATTTGGTAAATACAATGTTTTATGGACCAGATAAAACCAATATTCACTTCAGCCAAAGTAAATTTTGGTTCGGCCTCAGTGAATCTGGTCACTGTGTTCAAATCAGTGATTTTATCTGGTCCATAAAACACCGTCCTTGGTGAATATTCGTTTTATCTGGTCCATAAAACATTGTATTCACCTCATTGGAATAACATAATAGTATACTGTATGGCAACCAAATATAGTTCAAAGACATTCTATTTTCCATAGAATTGGCAAACTGACAGTGAAGAGTGCAAGAACATTTGTATTTCCATCATCTGAATGTATCCAATCATTATTTTGAATAACAGGAACTTAGTTCTCTGCTCTAGAAAACAGATAGTATATAGTTTGTATGGTGTTTAATATACGTTGTCTTTGTACTTATTTGTTTAGATAAAGAAATAATGAATGATATGCTCCCTATTAATCACCCGTGTGAACCATGGTGCTAGTTGGTGGTAAATTCAACTCAACATTGTATTTAAATGGCCTCACAGAACTTGAAGCAGGAATACGAAACAAAGCATGCATTATATACTGGGCAAGCTCAGGGAATTGTTTCCAAGACATATTCTAATATGAACGTTATCTTTGATATCTCAATATTACAAACATGACCAAATGTATCAGTTTAATATCAACATTATCGACAGATCTTCATAGCAACAGAGAAAATCTCTCGAACACAAAATCAGAGAAACTGCTGTGGAGGACGTACAAGGTAATGTCGAACAAGGTGTTGAGGAGATGATCTCCAACAGAAAATATGTTTGCGATGTATAGACAATATCATATAGACTGGTGATCTTCTATACTTGTGTAGTACTGGATTCTAACAAAGTGCCCAAAAGAATATTAGCTACAATTCCTCGATTCTCCGTTGTTCTCATCCAGTGATAAAGCACTCGTGTAGGGATCATGTTAACCCAGACTGGACATTTCACTCTGCTGAGGGTGTAGTCCGAAATTTCTACCATACAGGACCTCTCACCATCTAGATAAACCAAGATCAGATAACGCTGTCCGTTATCTAGGCCACGGCACTGATATTGTACACCTGGTTTCCTGTTAATATATTCTAGATTTGTACAACCAGCTCTAAAACAACCTTTCACCCCACATATTTGGGGACAGAATCGATCAACCCGAAGCCAGGCTCATCTCATTTTAGAGTTGGAGGGGTGTCATGACAAGTCCTCAGGACCAAACCTTTTCTTCACCTCAGTCTTTATCCTTGTCAGAGTCCCCTTCCTCTTCACCGTCCACAAAACCTTCGATATTGTTCTGTTCCTGTGCTCCCCACGTCACGTTATATGTCGTAACCTTGTCGTCAGAAACCACAGTAACAGAGTCCATTTTCTCTTGCATTTCGGCGCGAGCTTGAGCTAAAGCGTGCTGCACTGCGATATCTTTCTGTGCCCTCTCCTCCATCACCGCTCGTGACAAGGTCATCTGAGCCTCAATCCGTGCAGCACTTAGAGCCTAAAATACAATCACATTGAATATGATACACGAAATAATGCATCAACCTCAGCGAATAAATATTATACAGCTTTTTATCAATATGAAGTGAAATCTTGGCTAGCGGAGGGGTAAAGCTACGGCAACAGGCCTCTGTTATAACAAGAAGAATTTACTGAGTTCTAAATGAAGAATATCTATTGATATACATGTATATGTTGATTTCTTTTGTGTGAAGTAAATTTGGCAGTTTGCTCAAGGAGAATTGGAATTGGTTACAGTCCTACCCGTACTTGACTGAATCAGCAGAGCTATTACTGTTCTCATCTACAGGGCCGACAATCAATATTGCCTCGAGCAGCATCGGGCATGTGTTACATTGCGAAAACGAGCCACTTCGGTAGAGTTGACTCTTATTACATATATCTCCCATAGTAATTCTGTTGCAACAATATTTTGAGTGCATCAGGACAAGGACACTGTGTATAAAGATTCTATATCAGTGAAATACTGTACCTGGAATGCTCTAATTACTATAAACACTTGAACACAAGTACAGTTTCTGAGTGTTTATAGTAATTAAAAGGCGTGAGTAAGTGAGCGAGTGAATAGAATTTAACGTCGCTTTCAACAATATTTCAGCTATATCATGACGAACCAACTATTAGCACCACCCAGCCCAGTTGTGTTCCTGCTACTTCAAAGAAGAAAGAAGCAGCATGGAACCAGACACCCTCCATCCACCCTATAAAACACTGAGGACAGCGCACAAAACACAGACAGGACGCTTGATTACCGATAAAATATTTCACTGATAATGGCTTTTTTCATGCACTTGAAAATACTGTTGAAGCAGGCTTGGTATAGGCGATGGGGTGGAAAAACTCCCCTGAAGCAGCTGTTTAGGCATGGTTCTGCATGTCGGTCATCACTCTCAGTGATATCGATTGTTGGCCCTGTACTACAGTGTAACATGTGTAAACCGACCATGCTTGGGACCAGATCAGAGTTTTGAGTCCTGAGTTTTGACAGGATTCTGCTTTGTCAAAGTTCAAAATATCTTAAATTTAAGTATTGGTAGCCAAGATAATGTCGGTATTTAGAGATGGTCAGTTTACCCAGGTGTCGCTGTTCACAGGTTTCACTGCATCAACATTTAAGGTGGTTCAGGACTCAAAACTTTGTCTGGTGACCTACCGTTATATTTTAACTGCTGATACTTGGGGTTTTGTCAAGCAAAATAATTAATGTTGAAAAACATCAGAGTCTTCGATCTAGATTTTTCTGCATATCCATTCAAACATCACCATGCCAGTAGATTCGGGATAAAATCAGTCTTAATTTCATTTTGAGTGAGTGAGTGAGTGAATAGAATTTAACGTCGCTTTCAACAATATTTTAGCTATATCACGACAAACCAACTAAACACCACCCAGCCCAGTGTGTTCCTGCTACTTCAAAGAAGAAATCTTTGAAGCAGCATGGAACCATACACCCTCCATCCACCCTATAAAACACTGAGAACAGC
>JAVTVY010033679.1:0-15203 GCA_036873755.1 Hanleya hanleyi | reverse complement strand
ATTTCTCCTCATGTCATCAGTGACAAGGAAACACATGGTTGTTCTGCGAAGAATTTGCTCACTCTTCAAGGTAAATCAAATATTTCAGTTGTTTCGCACACCCACATTGACTCGAGTACCCACTGTACCCGAAATGTATTTACTATGACCGGTTTATCAGTCCTGTTCCCGTATACCTTCAGGCACCAATTGTGGTTGTGAGGACATCATTGATGATGAACCAGAGCCCGAACCAGAGCCAGAGGCTGAGGGTTCCCTGGGATGTTCTCCGGCTCAACGACAAGGACCCGATTTCCATATGACCCGAGTAAGTTTTCGCTGACAGGTAGCGGTCACATGACAGGATCTTCAGTGTCATGATACAAGTACCTGCTAGTTAGCGCTTGGCTGTAATTTAGGTCGAGCTCTCATCTACACGTGACGCACGTCCATGCGACATCAGTAGTAAATAAACCGCAGATATAGTTGGATTTGGTGTGACGTAAGTGTGGATTGAAACATTGAGTGTAAAGTACAACCGCGCCTATACAGTTTATAGCCGATCAACATCAAGCCGCTCTAATGAAACCAGTATGACGTCATTGTGGGCACGCGCACTCGGGGAGTATTATAGATAGGGCATTTGAAGTAGTTGCGTATGGCATAACTTTTAAATGGAGTGCATAATTCTTTAGAATGCTCTGCCGCTGTGGATTAATATAGTAGAAGTTACAACACATATAAGGGAAGTGGGAAAATTCGGTAAATTCATCCACGCGCATGCACATTCATTTGGGTCGCGTGATGTCGGGTGTTGGTGATATTTGGACCATACTTGCTATCCTTTTGAAGTTCTTGTAATATATAATACGACGAGGGTGGTGTCTTGACCGTTGAATTACGTTGATTGCGTACTTGGGGAGTAGTAAAGAAATGTTAATTGAGGTATAATTTGGTGCGGATTGTGTGGAGGGTTTGTGTAGGTGACTGATCACTGAAAGGTTCATATGTCATCTCTCCAAACCCGGTGGAAGACGGCCGCCAACGCAGTAACATCCATCAACGGACCCCAAATCTCGCACCTCAATCCCACTCTCTCGAGATTTGGAGGTTAACCAGCATTATATAATAAGGCGTGACGCCCGCCCATCAACAACAAGAATTGCGTATTACACATCATCACCTCTATCATATCATACCAGCGTTGGGGAGCTGTATTGGATGTGTTCCCGTAACATTCTGGCGTAACGCCCTTAAGTTATTTTGTCATCGTCGGCCACGTCCGGTCTTGAAGCCACTGACTGTAGCAGAAGACAATGCGGGTATATCTGATGGACCCTTTCTCTAACAATGTCATCACCCACGACGTTTCTTCACATCCGGTCGGGTCGCTGACCGTCGTCGTGTAGGGATGTCCTAGTTCACTCGTCTGACCCATAGGGCGTAGACGCGGCTGTGTATCTTGGCCTCATTTCCATCGAAGGTGTCTCAGCATACTATCCTGACAAGGGAAGGATTTCGCACCGAACGGATACGTGCAAGACCTGGTGTAGTCTAAGCAGCTTAGGGCAGTCCCGCCCTCTAAAATGGCGGTAAAAATCGTTTTGGTTCAATAAAACAGTTCACATAATGAATTCAGCAAAATCCTCTGGAGGCGCACACAGACATATCAAATGGCAGTAAAAAAATTGTCATCTATCTAATTTGCATAATAACGAGACAAACATCTGTCGCGCTGTTTAACAACATTGAGTGGTTCTACAAATGGCAAATTAATTTTAGGACATGGAACAGTGGAAAAATTAATGCACCTGAAGTTAATTCGTTAATTAGGAATCAAAGTTATTGAGCAAAAAAGACCCTTTTTACCTCCAATTTAGAGAGCGGGATCGTCCTAACCTGCTAAGAGTCTGATGATGGATGCGTGTTACTCGTTATACGTACCGCTACATCAACCATTATCACCACCACCACTGACATACCCACCACTACCACCACCGCCACAGCTTCACAACGTCAAGGTTTCTATTTGTGAGCCAAAGGCGAACCCTTGACCAACTTGCATAGCAGACCGCGTTCCGCCCACATTTCAATTACCGGGTACGTGACCTAGAAAAACTGCACTGATCCTAAAATACGTCAGGGTTTTACTTTCGCTGCTAAACTATTCACTGATACCCAATGTAAACTATTTAATTCAAGCATGCATAACAATAAAATATTAATGGATAGATCAGCAAAATTTTATAGAAATCCGTGCTTTATTTCACCCAATCCAGGTCCTTCAGTGGGAAGGTGATGTCAGATACACTGATATCGCGAATCTACATTTGCCTGGCTTGTTCGATGTTTGAGGGTAGATGAATGGGTTTATTTTTTCTTAAATAGATTTTGTTTTAAACTATGTTTCCTTCATATTTACGGTTGTGATAGCAAGTGCCAGACCCGACATTCGATATCCAGCCGTCGTCCATAATTGAAACTCAGTCAACAGGTTTCTCCGGCGTCAAGGAATACAATAGCAATGTTTCATGAACGAAGTAAGTCAACCGGAAGGGACAATTTCAGGGGCTAGAATCGTAAAATTTTCTTCTTGGGATAACCCTAAACAAGGGCAAACTGTGTGGCGTCAAGATGACGTCATCGGTAAGTAAACTAAGAGGAGGTAGATCGATCTGTTCCAATGGATACTGTACCTTAAATCGTTCAAGTATGGAAATAATTCTCTTCCCCGCAACAGTTCCTGTCCAACGCGAATGACAAAAGTTCGTATTCACCTGTTCAATAAAATCAAAGGTATCTCCGAAGAATCCCGAAAAGCCCCGATCTCCGTGGTTACCAAGGACACTTCTTTGAACTCGTGGAACACTTTTCCATTTTGTCCTTAAATACTTTTTGTTAAAGGGTTTTTGGTCAATATATGATCCTATGATATCACAGCTTTGCCGTTGGTAATGAAAATTTAACGAGAGATCCTGAAGGATCTTGGCGCCCACCATTGTCCGATAATTGTAAGCTAATGACAAGAGGATCTTTTTGTCCATTGTTACTAAGACGATTGAGTTGTAATTTTGTTTACAGAATTTCGAATCTGAGCGAAAAAGATCGAAAAAGAGACACTGGAAAACACCAAGATATAATCTTTCTAAGTTTCAGAAGTTTCAAGATTTCTAGAAACTGAACTTATGTCGGTTGTTATTGTACAAGAGAAATGAGCAAAGTTAGCCTGAAAGTGAATGTACATGTACGGAGGATCCTTCGTCTTCGTTTTGTAGTATTTTTATTTTATTTTTATTTTTTGCACTGGAAGCGAAGAAAAATCTCTTTGACACTTTGGCATACTTAAGATTTTATAATTTGGAACGAATGCTAATTCTGTTTTGTTTACTGGACTAGTTTGAGATATCTCTTTTAAGATACCATGCTCGAAAATAGTAAGATGGTACAATACTTAATACTGAAGGCATCCGGTCCGCGCAGTAATGTTGAAACTTCGAATTTGAAAGTGTCTGAATCTTGATTATTTCTCATGGATCGAAACATGCAGTAGTTTACAGTTGTTGAATTGTGACATTGTGTCACAAGAGTGACGTCCCTCATGTAGCTGACCCACCCGCCGACGAAAGGGTGGGGCAGTTCACTTGCAACTGCATGGACTAAATACATCTTAATTCCGAATTATTTGAACTCCTTGATATGGAAGGTGAAGATATGGATATTCTCTATAGTCAATATATAGAATATGCCCCACCGTTTGATGCACCGATTCTTCTTGTGATGCAAGATCACAACTCGGGAATACCATATTAATTGGATTTTCGAATCGGGCCGATAAAGCTTTCTTGCACAACTAGGCCCCATCTGGGACCTGTGTACCAAATTTCAGAAAGATCCATGAAATATTTTCTGAGAATTCAAGATAACAGTGTTTCAAGGGGAAATTCAAGATGGCCACCTGGCAACCATATTCGATTTTCGAATGTGACCAAAAAAGGTATCTTGCACAAATGGGTCACAAGGGGAATCTGTGTACCAAATTTGAGGAAGTTCCATGCAGTACTTCTTGAGAAATCACGATAACAAAGTTTCATTGGGAAATCCAAGATGGGCGCCTGGTGGCCATATTGGATTTTCGAATCGGACCAGAAAAGGTATCTTGCACAACTAGGCGACAAGGGGAACCTGTGTACCAAATTTTATAAAGATCTATGCAGTAGTTCCTGAGAAATCGCACTAACAAAGTTTCATGGAGAAATCCAAGATGGCCGCCTGATGGACATATTGGATTTAGGAATCGGACCAGAAAGGTATGTTGCACAACTGGACCACAAGGGCAACCTGTCTACCAAATTTAAGAAAGATCCAGGCAGTACTTCCTAAGAAATCACGATAACAAAGTTTCATGGGGAAATCTAAGATGGCCGCCTGGTGGTCATATTGGATTTTCAGTTTGAACCGTTAAAGGTATCCTGCACAACTAGATCATAAGGTGAACCTGCGTACCAAATTTGAGAAAGATCCATGTGGTACTTCCTCAGAAATGACGATAAAGTTTCTTGGGGAAATCCAATATGGCTGCTTGGTGGCCAAATTGGATTATCGAATCGGACCCGAAAAGGCATCTTGCAGAACTAAACCCCAAGGCGAATCTGTGTATCAAATTTGAGAAAGATCCATGCAGTAGTTCTTGAGAAATCACGATAACAAGGTTTCATGGGGAAATCCAAGATGGCCGCCTTCTGGCCATATTGGATTTTCGATTGGGACCGAAAAAGGTATCTTGCAAAACTAATTTGAGAAAGATCCATGCAGTACTGAGAAATGGCGATAACTATGTTTCATGTGGAAATCCAAGATGGCTGCCTGGTGGCCATATTGGATTTTCGAATCGGACGAGAAAGGGTATCTTGCTCAACTAGGCCCCATGTGGCACCTGTGTACCAAATTTGAGAAAGATCCATGCAGTAGTTCCTGAGAAATCGCGGTAACAATGTTTCATGGGGAAATCCAAGTTGGCTGCCTGGTGGCCATATTGGATTTTCGAATCGGACCAGAAAAGATTTCTTGCACAGCTAGAGCCCAAGGGGAACCTGTGTACCAAATTTGAAAAAGATCCATGCAGTAGTTCCTGAGAAATCGTGGTAACAAGTTTTCATGGGGAAATCCAAGATGGCTGCCTGGTGGCCATATTGGATTTTCGAATCGGACCAGAAAAGATTTCTTGCACATCTAGACCCCAAGGGGAACCTGTGTACCAAATTTGAAGAAGATCCATGTAGTAGTTCCGGAGAAATCGCGGTAACAAGCTTTTATGGGGAAATCCAAGATGGCTGCCTGGTGGCCATATTGGATTTCCGAATCGGACAAGAAAAGGTTTCTTGCACAACTAGGCCCCAATGGGAACCTGTGTACGAAATTTGAAAAAGATCCATGCAGTACATGTAGTTCCTGAGAAATCGCGGTAACAAGGTTTCATGGGGAAATCCAAGATGGCTGTCTGGTGGCCATATTGGATTTCCGAATCGGACCAGAAAAGGTTTCTTGCACAACTAGACCCCAAGGGGAACCCGTGTACCAAATTTGGAAAAGATCCATGCAATAGTTCCGGAGAAATCGCGGTAACAAAGTTTCATGGGGAAATCCAAGATAGCTGCCTGGTGGCCATATTGGATTTTCGAATCGGACCAGAAAAGGTTTCTTGCACAACTAGACCCCAAGGGGAACCTGTGTTCCAAATTTGAAAAAGATCCATGCAGCAGTTCCTGAGAAATCGCGGTAACAAGAATTGTTTACGAACGGACGGACTGACTGACTGAAGGATGACGGACTGACGACGGACGGACGACGGACCACGGACGAAAGGTGATTTGAACAGCCCACCATCTGATGATGGTGGGCTAAAAATAAAAATATAATGCTTATATCAAATCTATATTACAGTTATTAGGAACATGGTACGATCATGCTGCTACTAAGGCCTTTGAAAAGGGCTTTGCCAAAGACCTGGATTCGATGGTTAACTACTTCAGCTCAGGTCCACACGATACCATCATCTCTAATTTCATAGCTGCCAAGTAAGTTTCCAATATTGAGTCTCGCTGTAGTTGATCAGTTGTGACGGAACTTTTCAGGTTGCTTTGTGGTATAGTTTCTTGGAGGCTTGCTGTCTAGAGGACTACTTTTAGTTTTTCGCTCAGATACTGCTCTAAATACAGAGTCTATTCATATATCATACTATATCTAACTGGCCTCACATGTGTGACCTGATTTTTGACGAAATACACCAAAGTCTCCTGACGAAGGAAGTATGAACTACGCGAATGTGAGGTTTATACCTACTACAAATTTGTCAAGCAATTCCACCAGATTCCAAAAAAGCGCAAATCGCACAAGTAACGCTCATTTGCTTTGTTTCCAATTTCTTGCTTTCTGTCACAACTTCAAAATAGGAACCCCATTCCCATGTGCATGACCTCATTAACTTATCTAAACCTCATAATTTTTTTTCCAAATTCATTCACTATGATTTTCGGCCAATCTTTAGGCTGAATTTATATGAATGCAATCTAAAACATGGCATTTTAGTTGAGCCTGCTCTGGGGGGAATTTCACTCTGTGACCCTTCAACATTTTGATTCTCGTGTTTAGCCCTATGCATCCTCACACAGATACTGGGAAAGCGTGACAGTGACAATTTCACAATTAGGGTTTCAGTTCATTTTTAAAGCCTCGAGGACAGCTGGTTTGAGATATAGACAAAAACGATGAGTAACTTTATAGGTATATGCTAGCTCTGTTGTTGCCGTTTTAGACCAGCGGTATTGTAGTAGCTCCAAATATTAGCGACTCTTCCAAAGACGAATGACCGGCAATATCAACCGACAACGGCGGATCTACGGATATATAAAATTGACATCCGCATCATGTGCTATTTCGTGAAAAAAGGGATCCAATTCGAGTCATTTAAGAACACATTTCGGCACGAAGGCCCATAAACTTTTTATGGTGATGATGCCAGTTCATCGCCCTTTAAAGTTGTTGAAAAAGGGTGATGACCAATGTCGTCACCCTTGTAGGGTGATGGCCCAGGTCGTCACCCTTTTAGGGTGATGATCATCACCCTTTTAGGGCGATGACCTAAATATTTACACTCATTGCTGATCACCCCTTTAGGGTGATAGCCATCACCCGTTTAAGGTGATGGTGGAAAAGAGTGATGGCTCTAACTCATCACCTTTTTGGGGTGTTGCTGTCGTCACCACTTTAGGGTGATATAAGTATCACAATTTTTCTGGTTGTGTATAATGCCACCGCACATCGCCAAGTTAAATGGCGTTTTGCCCCAAGAAGTCCTGCATGTCTAAATGTGTATTTAAATGACTCGATTCAGACCCTTTGTTTCACGAAATAGCACCTGCTGCGGATTTCTGTCTCATGTCATAATTCTAATCATAACGCAGTCGAGCTAGAACTTTCACATATTGTGTACATAGGTTTTCTCTTGACGTTACATTGAAAAACCATTATTTTTATGACATCGTATTTTTTCGATTTCAATCGCACCATGTATCTGGGTTCATTTGAGGTATTGGCTTGCGAGATCAGGACGGAAGTGGCAATATTCTCCTGCGAAAAAGAACGAAATACAGTCCGTCATTCAATATTCAGCCGTCGACCATTAGGAGAATTTTCGCGTCCATAATCCAAAAATCCCTATTCATATAACATTAGCACCAAAGTAAAAACGATAAATCACAGTACACATGAATTTAGGCTAGTTTTCTGCAAGAGAGAAGCGATCAACTGTTTTCCATGATGCCAGCAAGACATCATTATGTTCCAAAAATATCAAATCCGTATCGCTGATCAGTATTCTTAATCCATGTGATATACGTTGTAAAGTCGTTATCTAGAGTATGATGTATCTCAGTCACGCTTTCATTGTGACTGTCCATACATAAGGTCATAGATTTAGGTAGTACCACTTACTTTTAAAAACAGATGAAACGCAATAAAGAAAAATGATAGATTTTTTTTTATTGATTCAGTCGAGCTTGTGTTCTATGAAGAGATCATTTCGAATATGTGTGACAATTATAGACTAGTTAATTCAAGACGAGAGCAGTGTCGCAACTAAAAGTGACACAATTGTCACAATTGCGACAATAGTGTCATTAGCAGTTGTCAGATGGTCAGCTAATGTCGTAATTGAATCATCAGCAGGCGACTCTGCATGCAGTCAGCAATCACGCAATTGACGCAATCACGACAATTGTTTCATTAGTGGTTGCTATTGCATCAAAAATTCAAACATGCATCATGTGGGATATATTTCTGCCTAAAATAATTACTGGTTCCCAGTTGTGGCAATAGGCGTCAACATGCTCGCTACCATTTTTTTTTGACTGACGCAGTTGTGACCTTACCTGGCGACCTGAAAACTGCTAATGACACAATTTTCGTAATTGTGACAATTGTGTCAGTATTAGTTGCTACACAGCAAACTGGCAACTGTCGTGCATTACTAGACTGGCTTCTGTCACATTCTTCATCGTTCTTTCTGAGGAATGGAGTATGTATACCGCGGATCACGGGCAATGTCGAGGAGAGATGTCCAGGCGACAAGTCAGGGGAGATGATGGGCAGTCTTTCCTCTGTGACCACATCATGGTGTGAGTATAAAACTCAGTGACGCAGTCTCTTCCCAGTCAGGTCAATATCATGGTGTGAGTGTAAAACCAAATTACGCAGTCTCACCCCAACCAGACCAAAGTCATGGCGTGTATATAAAACACAATGACGCAATTCCTCCCAAGCAGGCCAAAGTCATGGCGTGGGTATAAAACTCAATGACGCAGTCTCATCCCAATCAAGCCAAAGTCATAGCGTGAGTATAAAACCCAATGTCTAACCCCAGTCAGACCGCCAAAGTCATGACGTGGGTATGAAACCGTGTGACGCTGTCTCATCCCAATCAGAACAAAGTCTTGTTGTGAGTATCAAACTCACTGGCACAGTCTCTCCTCTCCCATACTCACGTGATGGCGCGAGTAAAATAACCAGGGTTGAACCACGTTACACCTTGGTGTCAGTAATATACCCACTGTCCCAGTCGGTCCTCTCTCGTAATCAAGTAACGGCCCGAGTGAAATACCCAATGTTGCACACCGTTACACCATGGTGTGAGTAATTTACCGAACAAAGTAACACAATCCGTCCCCTCAGATACCTACGTCAGACCCACATCACTATGTGACTATTCAGCTGAATCACGCAGTCTCCCACTTCCCGGGACCAAGAGTAATATATCTCTGATTAACTCAGAAACTCTGGCTGTGATAGGTAAATATAGGGTAAGGGGGCGTGGCATTCCTATCACAGCTCAGATCGAGGGTAGGTTAAAATTTGCAGATAAAAACTGATGTCGCGAAAAGCGCCTTTTCGCTGACGAAAATAACGAAACGGGAGAGAAAAAATATGCCAATTTGATACAGTTTGACCGACCTGAGCTTCTTTGTCCATGTACCATCTATCATGACTGTTTTGATGGTGACAAAATGTGATCAAATGTGTGAGAAAAACCTCGATTGATTTTAACGTTTTCGCGCCTTTCTGACATCTTGTAAGGATATGACCTTCGCTATTTTCATCTCGTGACCTTTCTGATCACGTGAATAAACACACGTCGCTTATTGGTTTAAAACCGTCTTGGATCTATTTCTTGATGACGTGATCCAAAAGGTCAGCCCCATTCTGCGCATGTCCCTGTAAACTATGGAGAAAGAAACACAACGGTTTTTGTTGACAAAATCGGTGTTTGATGGCAGATTCCGTCGAATTAAAGGAGTCATTAGGTGGTTGTCATAGTGGTGGAGATGCCAAATCATATTATTTATTCGATAAAATGTTTTTTGTGCCTCTGTCTCAATTCCCCACTCCGTGTGCAGTTAAAGATCTCGAGCGACTGACGTCTTATTTAGTTATTTTCATTTCAGGCTCTATCAGTCATTCAGGCTTAGGAGTCAGATTCACCAACAACATCAACAAAATAGACTCCTTAGGCGATGTTTTCGGGCTAATCCCTCTCCCTTTCATGCTCACTTCATCGTGGGGGTATAAAACCCACTGTCACGGTCTCTCCACTTTCAGGTCCATGTCGTGTAGTGGGTATAAAGCCCCACTGCCACCGTCACCCCTTTCAGACCTTCTTCGTGATGTTGGTATAAGATTCACTGCTATAGTCACTTCTCTTCCAGGCCCTCGTCCTGGTGTGAGTAAAAAGCTCAATGCCACAGTCGCCCCCTTTCTAAGCCACTTCCCTGTTTTGATAAAAACCTCAACGCCACAGTCACTCCCCTTCCAGTGGCACGGCATGGTGTGAGTATAAACCCCCTCACCCGGTTACTCCCCTATCAGGCTCACTTCACGGTGTTGGGATGACGCTCACTGCCACAATTCAGGCTCACGTCACGGTGTGGGTATGGAGCCGACTGCCACAGTCACCCTCTTCTAGGCCCACGTCATGGTGTGGGTATAAAGCCCACTGCCACAGTCACTTCTCTTTCAGGCCCACTTATGTTGTGGGTATGAAGACCACTGCCAACGTCACCCCCTTTCAGGCCCACTTCCACGCCCACGTCGTGGCGTTACTAAAATATCCAATGACACACCTTCCCCCCTTGCCCACATTGTCGTTTCGAGTATAAAAGCCGCTGACGCAGTCTCTTCCCTCAAACGCCAACAGCATGACGTATTATAAGTCTCACCTCCTGTCCATACCGCTGAACCGGCACGGGTTCGAGCCCAACTGGTCCATGTGTGAAAGCTTGTCAGTTACTTGCCAAAGGGCGGTGGTTCTCTCCGGGTACTCCGGCTTCCTCCACCAACCAAACTGACTGTTGCCATATGAGTGAAACAAACTTGAGTGTGACATTAAGCCAAATTCCCTCCCTCACTCCCTCCCTCTCCTCCTGTCATGGTGTAGGTATAAAACCCACTGATACAATCGCTGCTCTATGAGGCACAGGAGCTCGATGCAGAATTGGTGGAAATACAGAATTTGTGACGAATAATTTATAATTTTGGAAATAAATAAATGAAAGAGGAAGGGTTTCTAATAGTTTAATATACCGTATAAGAAAGAGTTACGTCTGCTCCCTCTCGAGAGAAGGCAGATATCAGACGTCAATGGAGCTTCAGGTCCGTGTGTTGTACTATAATGTGTTGCGTGACTACGTCTATTTGAATTTCTTCTTCAGATCTGCAAAAGTTTATTTACGTTGATAACGATATCCTGATAGCCGCATGGTGTGCACATGCGCACTGCGATGCCATGAATCCCGACGACATCATGGTGTCAGGACGGACTCCTCATTACGACAACGCCACTCAGGAACGGGTTAGCTCGATTCTGCGGGCCTATTGTATAGATCCGGAAACTCTGCACACAAAGGCCCACACAGGTAGGCTTACAAACTCCCAACAGCACATGCTTCGTTCACAGGTTCACTTCACCACTGTCTCCAAAAAGCAAGTTCCGAGATCTCCATGGTGATGGCAGTGGAGCCCTCCATATATGAAGAGACAAATAGCTGTCTCACGTGACCTGTGGTAAGGCCCGATTGCCTCGGAAGTGATGGAAAAGTTTTTCCATGTTCATAAATCTGAAACTGAAAATGTTAAATTAAGTTAATAAACTAAGAGAAATACACACTGGTTCAAATCCAATACATAATTGCCACGGGATTCAAACCAGTAAAAGAGCATTGATACATTTTTATATCACAGACTGACACTGCGACCCTACCAAATCCTCTCTGTATGGACTAAATTGATCTCCTCACGCAGAAGAGTTCCAATTTCTTTGGCCCTACACTGTAACTCTAAACATGCGTATGTGTTACTAGTGACGTCACCAGTATTGCGTAGAAGGGTCCATAACTAATGTAAGAGATCGCGAGCTTGAGAAACATTCCATATTTTCAAATTTGTTCTTGGAGGGGATCTGTGAAGCTTAAATTGAAAGTGAGGGGTGGTGGTTGGGGTTGATGAGATCATATTTGCTAGGATTGGGCCTCTTGCTCGGATTGGGCCTGTGAACAGGAACTTGAGTTAGAAAATGTTTACCCTAATAAAGTACGTCATTTGACCTTTGGTTGTGGGTAGAACCGTACCTATACAGTTCATGAATACAGCCGATCAACATCATGAGTTCACGTACTAGTCGGGTAACCGGTAGGTCGTCTTCAGTGGTATATAAACCGTAGTATGTGTATATCTGGTGTCGTGTGGGTAGTGTTTATCAGTGATCACAGCCGGGATGTTCGGGTTAACATGAATCTAGACTGATCTGTGTCAGGGTTGTAATATATACTCCATGTAATAGTGACGCCACCAGCGCGCCCGCAGAGTTAAGATTCGATGGGACTTTACATCCATAGCATGGTAAAAACTTCGATATATATAAACGGGATACTCTAACACCGCTTATGGAGCAAAGCTCTGATTGGCATGAAGGATGTCGTGATATCTCACGGAATTGAGACTATTTCAATGTAAGAATCTTGTGGGCAGGGAACAATGTCTGCCGGAAAGTCAAGAATCTTTCATGGGATTGTTATGCGGTTCAGGAGGGGAACTCAAAACAGCAACCACAAAAAACGAGTTATCTAACTCGAAATTTTTTTTATCCGGTGGCTGAACAGTATGAACTCACCGAATGATTAGGATGAGTCCATTAAACACATTGGAAACGGAATCACCTAAATTAATATAAAAGATTGTCATGTATGTCTAAATGACATGGCTCATATTCACAAATGTTGGTCTTGTTGTTTCACTTTCCTCTTCTTTTTTAGTCGACTGCACCGAAAAACTGTATGAACGTCAAGACGTCATGCCGGAGAATGGAACAGATGTCTTGTGTAAAGTGGACGACATTCCATCTCAGGGAAATTTCAGCGCCTCTGAGGTTCGTCATTTTAAAGCCTGTATTATTCTGTGCTTGACCAATTTTCTTACCGTAACATTTGCGTCAATTAAATGCTTTGCAATGTGTAGTTCGCAATATATTTACTCAAATCGTGGGTTCTTATCAGTATGAATAAGTCCACACATTGGAATATATATATGTCAATAAAAATGACTTTTTTCATAAAAGCATGAAAGTTAGCATAGAGGTACATTGAGGCATGGGGACCATACTTTTATATGGAACCATCGCGAACCCATATGTAGATCGCAGCAGCCATTTTTCCAAATGACCGACAGCAGATCATAGTATCACCTGAAATCCTGCAATGTTTTAACTGTTTGGGAAAAGTTTTGCAGTTTGTCAGAAAGTTGATGGAAAGTGCCATAGCCAAATAAAGTGACCATATGGCCGAGACGACCATCTTGGTCTATGTTCTTTTTCATTGTAAAGGTTGGGGACAGTTGAGCCTATGAAATGTGTCTCATTTCAAAGAGGTTGACCCTTATTGGATACTGTGTCCGTATCTCTGCTCAGTTTCTCCATCTGATCGGTGCGCCAAAAACAATCCGTATTTTGAATTAGCTACACTTCATTCTCAAACTAAAAGAAATAAAGCAGGTAAATTAGAGACTTGATGCTCGGAATGAGGATCTTGGTTTGAAGCCGCGCTGAAGATTGTGCGTTCACGCAAGATCCGATTTCGAAATTTCAAGCGACTTGGCGCGACATATACGGTATTTTTCTCAACAGCATCCTGTAAACGACTTTACGACAAAAGAGATCATTACAATTTCGAAATCGTAAACTATCCCTTTCTGGACAGCAGTATTCCAGTGGGATCTGCATATGGCTTATACATATCTCGCTTAGTAGCATTTGCTAGATCCTGTGTTATATGTGACGATTTTAATCGCCACAAAACATTATTGCAGAAACTTTATATAAAGCCAGGCTATACCACCAAGCAACCTCTCTCAAAGTTTCTCAAATTTGACGATAAAATATCGCTGGCTGATAGCAAAATATACGAGCGTATCGTTTAAGATTTGTGGTGTTACGTTTTGTAACTTGTATCTTATTCCCTTCAATCCTGGATTAGGATCTGAATGAACCCATGTACTCCAAGATCTTCATGGTGTTGATATGAACAGCCACAATCAAAGCGTGACTGATACACATCATTGTCTGGATAAGGAATTTACAACAAAAATCATACGAACACTGATCAGCGATACGGATTTTGATATTTTTGGAACATCATGATATCTTGCCGTCATCAATGAAAACTGTTGACCGCTTCTCTTTTACAGAAAACTAGGATCTGTGTTTCCATCCCTGGAAATCACAATATCTTGGTTTGGAACACACGGTCACCCTCACGTGAACCCTTGTAGGTTGCATCATGCCTCCCAACATCCAGCACTCTCACAAATCCTGGACCACGTTTTAGATCAAAGAAGATATTTAACACTAATAAACATGCAGGTTTGTTCGTAAAATTGCCTATTAATAGTTCTACAAGAAGTGTATCCCCATGTCCAGCTGTCCTATACTGTCCAGAATCTGCGATATCTCTTGTAGACGATGCCGGGGTCACTAGTGATTGCTTTGAGGCTACTCTGACAAATCAAAGATCAATCAGATCATTCGACTTCTGAAGGAGTTCTGGTCAGCGGCGAAGAACATTCGTATAGACCAGACTGGTAAAATGCGTTCAACCTGGGACATCTTTCACCATCAGAACCTCAGACCGCGGGATAACATGTCGCTCTATCTTGATATCCAGCTGCACAAATACACTGTATAGAATTTCTAGACCACTCGCCGCTCCAGTGTGTTGTGTCGTCTGAATGAAAATTATTATAGTTCAATCGGGGAAAAAGACTCATTCATTGTTGTCACCATGGAGCCTGTGTCGATTAGGCTCGGCACCGGTATTCCATCGACCACAGTCGATGGACCATCATCGACCGCCCTTTGCATCTCGCTCACCAGATCAGGTTTGAAACCTCTATCACCATCCGCGGCTTACACACGAGAAACCGCGAACTTCTACGAAATATCTTATGAAGAATTGGACTTCTCTTCACATTCTCTTGCCAAATGTCCCTTTCATGACAGTTGTAACATGTTAATTCACATTTAGGTCGTTTTGAGTCTGCTTTCCATGGACGGGAAGTGGTCTTCTGTTCATGGTCTATGCACAGCTCTGATAACTTTTCATGACATTTTTTTCACAAGTTTGGTTAAT
>JAVTVY010033678.1:0-13760 GCA_036873755.1 Hanleya hanleyi | reverse complement strand
CATGTTCTCACTCACCGAAAAGACACGGACGTACCCTTCGCACATCACCGGAAAAACACGAAGGTGAACGACATTGTAGGGAAAAACCCCACAGACAGGTCAGTACATGTCCTATCAGGTTCACAGGTCACGCCCCATTCACCCAGGAAGTGACGTCATACCGCGCGTGATGGGAAGAACCCCAGCCCTAACATGTCTAAACATGATCCAAGGTCAAAGACAAGATGAAAGGATACAGGTCAACTCAAGTGCACTCAATGACCTTTGACCTCTGTCACGTGATATGCAAATTTCTGAGGTCAAAGGTCAACTTGCGTGTTATTACGCGCTTATACTACTACCATGTTCATATATACACAACACGGGAAGAAATTAAAGGGAACGTAAACTCTGGTGAACCGTGCATGGCCAGTTAAAGCTTTTTCCTTATAGAATCCAAATCGTGTATCAGATATTTTTTTACAATTTTTTCAAAGCGGTACTAAACGTTTTAACTTCGTTACACTGGAACAAAATAGAGGCCTCCATGTTTGAAGAATCGTGACGTCAGCGGACACTAGTTCTTCTGCCTCTGGAGGTAAAAACGCGTCAATTGGCAGAGGTGCAGTATTCGAGACCGTAGCTTACGGTTAGCTTACAAACATGAACGAGGATGATAGTGCGACGTGTCGGCATTACCTGGTACATTGTGACAGCCAAATGCAGAGCAGCCCGGCATCGTAGAATATCTGCAAGAATCAGGCCGTATTCTACATCTAAGCTAATATATAACATTGCCTCTGTTAGTCGGGGAACGGAGGAGTGCATGAAAACGGCCATATGCGGCCATGTTTTCTCGACGCGGAGAATGTCCGATGACGTAGGAGATTATCGGCACAACTGAAGTTCACGCTTTCCCACTGGATAAAAATCCTGCCCAAAATAAACATGGCGGCGCCCCCAAGAAATTCCAAATCACGGTATTTTCTATGTTTGCGTCTGTCTCATTCATTGGAAAAAAATGAGAAAAAATATTTGTCACGATTTTTTTAATCTATTGAGACTCTTGTATAATTCCCGCGGTGTTTTACCGCAGAGTTTACGTTCCCTTTAAAGTAAATACAGGCACGGCGGAAGCATTTTCCGATTGGGCGGATATCCCAGCACAGGTGACGGCTCAGGCGCCGCCTATGCCTCGGGGTTCTCGGGTTCTAGACGCCTGGAGACACGATCTGGTCAATTTTCGATGAATAAAATCACAAATATAGACGCGAATGACGCGTTCTGGCGCATAATGGCATCTTACCTCCGATTTTTGAGAACTGCATAAAGTAGAAAGGTTTATGAAGTGAAGTTCCCTGCCCGTATTTTATATATATCTAAATTTAGTAAATGCTGTGGTCGAAGTAACTATTGGTTTCGGGGGCTTCTGTCCCTGAACGTTGTTTTGAATCTAGATGTTGAATGGTACTTTCTGGTGCATTTTGGCAGCTTTTCTATTTGTACAAAGTAAGTTGTAAAACGGTACCGTTTATTCAGCATCCTAGAAAAAGTTTGAACAATCAAAACTATATGGTAGTGTATAATTTTAGTTCTGTTCTGCTCAATTTATTGCCCATCCCCTGTCCCACCGCCCCTGAAATTAACAGAACCATTTGGTAGTCAGAAATAGAAAAAAATGATACATTTCTGCAGCATGTTCTCATAAACAATAGCGGAGACTAATATTCGTCATTTTGGCACAGATAATCACATCCATGTGACGTCATTTTAAAGGTTAACCCAAACGGAATTTTTTTTTGTCTAAAAATCCTTAAAAATCATAGTTCATACTTCACTTTGTATGAAAAAAATATTGAAAAAATTCTTATCTGATCAGAAACACACGTAATATGGGAGCAAAGTGGGCTTTTTCACACTTTCACGGCTGGGTTGATGACGTCACGCAGGGCAATTGCCTGAGAAAAAATAGCGGATAACATGGAAAGCGGGTGCAGTCAGGGCTCCGATTCAGATTTCGATTCGAGCGATATCAGCTCCTTAGATGGAAATATTTTTTCGCCAAGAAGTTGAAATAGACATAGAGGAGGATTATGACGGGCAAAATAACAGTTGTTTGAAGACCAACGACGGAATTCAGCCCTATCAATTTGAGCCGTACGGCTCCGATTCTGACAGTGACAACCATTCTGACAACGTGGGACTCGACGACGACAGGATTCGGAGAGGTCGTTTGTTGAATACAGATTGGTATGCAACTTGACTGGAAACTTTATTATCGTCATCTATAAGACCAAATGTCCATATATTTCAAACTGTATTGAATGTAGAACGATTCTGTGATGTAACGAACGAGCACATCTGTGTTGTGTTGTTGCTACTGGCCGAGAAGGCCTTTTCGAAGGGATAAACTCCGGGATTCGGCAGAAGGGACAGTAAACTGTTGATAACTCTACTGATATACGTCCGATTTGATTTCTGTTTGTTTTCCCATCATCCCCATGAAATACCAATTTCAGAATTATATAGTTTGATAAAAAAACTTTGGACATTCATGGCGAAAAGTAAGCCGTGGCGAGTGAGTGTCGAAACGACGTGATGGATCGGCATTCACATTTGCTCAATTTTCGACAAATTACGTCAATTAAATTGAAATCGAATGATATTCCCACAATCTCAAATGTCAAAGGATTATGAAAGTATTATTATCACTTCTGTATCTACAGCCATTCACTCCAATTGGTGTTCAGAACCAATAGGTGTTCAGAAAAAAAACATTAAAAGGCGATCGGTTTGCCCGATAACTGTACGACTTTGTCGTTGTCTGATTTACATGCACTCTCGCACTTAGGTAGACTAGACCCAGCCCCTGTTTCATAATGCATTTTAAGGGGAAACAAAAGGGAGTAACTCTGCCTACTAAGAAATACTTGAAATATTTTTTTTTTTTTTTTTTTTTTTTTTTTTTTTATTGTTATTTTTTTTTTTTTTTACTTATCAAACGTATATATATTTATGAAAGATCATTTTATTATTATTTAATAGTATATATGAAATAGAGACTCATCCAGTCTAACCTGTAGGTGCTCAAATTCTGGGCATTCATCGGGGACGCGAGAGCGAGCAGGGCATGTACAGCCGTCTCCCAGCCCCGAGGCCTCGCTTGCAGGCAAGGTTCGTTCAGCCGATGTCCGTGGTAGATTCTCCATGTCCGTTTTCTTTGCCGTCACATTCTGATTGTTCTTAGGTTTGCTAGTTGAAATAGCTGTTCTCTTTAGTTTTGGTTTGTACCCAAATTCAACTGCTACGCTGTAGAGGTCCTCGAATTGTGTCTTTCTGTCAAAATGTGCCGAGCAAATTATACGAGTACTGACTCGGGCCCTCTTTCCACACCCTCGTGTTGCGTACAAATTTCGTCCAATTTGCAGCGATTTTCTCGTCTGTAGGCCACAAATGAATACTAACACCGTCATCTGTAGTAAAACTGCAACCTCCCACTACACAACGTCGCAGCATATTTAACAAATGATACCCCGATACTCCGAAAATTTCCAGAAATCAGCAGTTACTTATGACTGTGGTTTACGGCTTTAACATAAAGAATACAAGACGGCTGTCCCTCCGTGACGTCGCAGCTGGAATTGACAGGAGAGCGATTTTCAGCTTTCAAACGGCAATATCTCGCCAACCAGACGACACAAAATTATGAAAAAAATATCGTTATTTTCAGAATCGAAAGGACTATTTTTTTTATATTTTTGACCTCAGATCGTTTGGGTTGACCTTTAAGGAGCATGGCCAGTTACATGTTCTTGTTGTTACCGGCTTGGAAAGAATAGTTTGAATATCTAAAAATTAATTGATCCTAGCAAGCTGAGTGTTCACATATATATATATAATACTGGCTTGTTGAAGCAATTGTATGCAACATTATTTGATATTTTAATAATAACAACACATTTGTGAACGTCGTAAATTCACTTTTAACAGAAAATTTTCTCAATTTAAAAAAAAACAATTTTAGTGCATCTAAGGATGTCGTATTTGTCATTATTTTCACAAAATATCCAGTTTTGACATAAGGTTATACCTCATTAACTATGAGTACATGGGATATGACATAATTTTTGCATAACTTGATCATGTTGATACCATGAAAATTATTTCAAACTGGTGACTATGAGAGCTCATTCTATCTCAGTACAAACCTCGTTTGAAGATTTCTTTTGGCCAAAGGTGAGATCTTGTGTGCCGATGTGGATGCTAAGAATATCCGGTGGCTAAAAGTGTCCGGTTTCCATTTCAAACCCAGCTAGGACATTTTTATCCACATTAGGGGTAAATGTCCGTCATTAAAATAGAAAATGAGAAGAGAAGGGACATTTATCCCCAAGACATCTTAGTCATCACACATGTGGATCAAAAATGGACAAGGTTTTAACCATGTTGATTCAAATATTGGTGAGTTTCGCATAAATATAGGAAGAGAAAAGATTGAATAACAGAAGTTTTAAGTTTTAGATTGCTATGATTTCGTTATTTCGAGATATTCAAAGTTTTCAAAGTAAAAAAAAACAATTAAAAAAAATATATAAAAAAACATAGCCTCTTGATGCATCTTCGTTCACTTGTTGGGGCTTTCCGGTGCCCTATACTATTTGCTCTAATGTATAGTATTCGCCAAATTGGTTGGTGCCTCGGGAAAAGTTTCATTCTTTGACAGACAAAAGCGTTTCTGGCGAATTAGATCGATTCTATGCTTTGCGGGCTATACGTAATTTTCCAAAGGATTACCTATTTTACTGAGCCTTCACGCGATCTAAATACATGATCGGTTTCCTTTTTATTAATCGAGCGCACATTTATCTTGATAGAGTGACGATGAATTTCCGCTTCGACTTTTTCCGGTCTCATTTTGGTCATCGGTCGCTCATCTCCATGTTGTGTTTCTGTATCGAATGTCACCATTTAGCGTTAAAGAATTCCAATGCAAGAGTTTTGATGTAGACAGACAAAGCTCAACAATATAATAATTCCCTTGGGGATTCATGCATTGTCAGAATTATTATTCACAGTTTAATTCGCCAGACTTCCGTTGTGCCCAATGTTTTTTTCCGAAAGCACCAACCATTATGACGAACATCCTGTATAACAGCTAATATATTCAGGTACAATTGAACAATTGAGCTTTTGAACACACAATGGCGTCTTTCTATATATTCCGTATTGTATTTTGTAGTATATTTCATGGGAAATTTGCGTATGTTTGTTTGTCGTGCGGATTGCAACTATCATTTTGAAGCTGATTTGCTGAGAAAAACTTCGATGGGGATATATTTATGCTTTGAACTTTTTGCCAAATTTATTGTTTGATTGTGTTCTAAATCCTATGGTGTTTTACTGGATTCTCGTGAGAGGCCTGGCACTTCAGGAAACTGGACCGCATACTTAGGCTTATTGTAGCAACAGTATATTTGAGAACACAGACTGTAAGACTGACTGACAACTCAATTAAAGTATTGACAATAAGTGGCTGTGAACCGTCTCCATTCCGGTGATTGGTATTTCGACCTGCGCCATTTTGAATTAAACACGAGCTTTCTCATAGGCTAGCTATTATTAGGCCGAAAGGACATCCCTCAACAACAAACATGACAATCTGTTCCTCGGTCGTTCTGCTTTTCCCTGTCTCTGAATATATAGAAAACCAACCCTGATATTGATACTTCCACACCTAATAGCAGACATAAATTCTTATTGCAAACTTTCAGCGGAATTTCCATCTCAACATCGCCGTGCTACACGGACGGATAGCAATAGTTCATATTGCCCAAAGTTAGATAATCTTTACCCAACATGACTATTCATATGAATCGGAATACCCTCATGGATATTTATTTCATCTTCTCAATTGTTGGACATTTCCAAGTCCAAAGTATAAAATCACATGAAGAAACAACTAATCCCGTTATCAGTATTCCTAAGCAGTAATCGAATGGCGTGATTTTTGGGCCATGCGAAGTACCTGGACCATGTTTTCGACCTGTCAAAAATTCCCTTAACCACTTGTCTCAATTGACTAGTGACCTAAATAGCCTCTTTCTCGATCTGAAATTCTGCCGGCAAAGGCGCCAAGTGGATCACATCACGAACCACCATTGGTATTAATGGGTCAAAGTTTATAATCAGGATTTGACTACCGGTGATATTGCGATATATTATAAAATATTTATATAATATTCAGCACTAAACAATCTCCAAACAAACGCAGTCGATTTACTACATATTAAGTAAGTAGTATAGTAAGTGCATTTAATTTAGCATTGACCTTTGACCTCAAAAATTTGCATATTGGGGAGCAAAAGCTACCTCCGAACACAGAAGAGTTCCAATTTTTGCTTTGACAGCCAATCAGAAGCGAGTATTTTGACCTCGGCTGGGAAGTCAAGGTCACATGACTTTTGACCTCGTATTCCTCCGCGGTGATGCGGTCTGGCGGTGATGCGATCGCGGGAAAAGCCTCCGCGGACAGAAAGTAGTCCCAAGTGTATAAAGAGCTGATAGAGTCACATTGACCTTTGACCTCTGAGTGCACTCTATCCCATGATGCATCACTTCCGTAATGACGTCATGTGTGACGTCACTTCCGGTGTGACTCGATCGGGCGTGACCTTGGAGCGAGGACATTTTTTCAACATCCAGGTGGGTTTCCTCGCTGTGTTTTTCCCGGGCCCGGCCGCACGCCTGCGCGGGTTATCCGACCGCACGCGGGTTTTCCCCGCCCGCACGCATGGATAATAAATAATAAATGTTTGGAGTATGATATGTGTCTTCGCTGTAGACAGTCTGGTTCTAATCAAAACATTCACGGACACCTGTCAACTGTTTCTGCCCGAATGAGGATGATCTCTTTTTTACAGAAACAACCCTGCCACGGGAAATGACCTGATCTGATAGCTGGTCATAGTAATCAGTTTTATGTTCTGGTGCAGAGTATATTTCCTCTTTGTCTACTGACTGCGCTCTTTTGAGCAATTCACCCATATCAACATAGCGACAAGAAGATCTTCGGTCTACCAGACGGTAGTATATAATATATGGAAATCAGGTTGGTTTACCAGTAACATTTTATGTATAATCGGTTGTCTTCATTCACTGCATCAGCGAAGCTAAAATAATATTCCATTATTTTCAAATGTAATTTGTTCAAATGCCAAACCCCAGTTTTCGACGTTTCCGACAAAATTGAAGAATTATGTAAT
Organism: Hanleya hanleyi; assembly: GCA_036873755.1. Lineage (NCBI taxonomy): Eukaryota > Metazoa > Mollusca > Polyplacophora > Lepidopleurida > Hanleyidae > Hanleya > Hanleya hanleyi. The sequence goes on along the minus strand of JAVTVY010033678.1, from coordinate 6,519 downwards.
ATCTGTTTCATTTTACTGTACATATCGATAAATCTATTGTCTGACATGTCCTATGACACACATCAATCTCGATCCGTCAGCAAAACACGAAAAAAATCCACCTTTACTAGAATAACATGGGTGTTGTTGTTGTTGTTGTTGTTGTTGTCCGTTTACGAGTTTGTACTTCGAGTCATTTCTTGTTTCCAAGACACAGTACTCCAAATGTATGCGAACATCTTCTATGACATGTCTTCTAACACAGATCAGTCTCGGTCCATTGAACTATAGCCAATTAGTCGTCAAATCAATACCCGAACCAAGGGGGACGTGGTCACGGTCCTTTACATGTATACATGTATACATGTTTTTTGTAAAATGTATGTTTTAGTTTTTGGTTCAAATTCATATTTTTCTGCATGTTTGGGCATGGAAAAGTGTTCGCAAACTTCCACTGACATATAATGTAGATGGCAAACCTATCTCTTAGTCTGTAAAGGCTAAATTGTATGAAAATTCAATGCAAACAACATGTACAATATTAACATGCAAAATTCATATTTACTTTTGGGTCTAATTCATATTTTCATGGCAATGAAAATGCATTCATGAACTTGAACCAACATGTCCCGTAGCCCATAAGAATTATATGCAGTCTGCGGAATCAAAACTCTGCGAATAATCAACGTGGTCCATTAGACATGTATTATGTAAAAATGCAGGTTTGCTTTTTTTTTTCAAATTCATGTTTCTCTGCCTGTGTCGGACTGGAAAACCATCAATAAAACTTCTGCAAACATGTCGCTCTGTTTTGCCCGTCGAAAGCGAGGACCTGGGTACTGGAAATTTAATACCACCCTACTCGGTGATTCAAGTTATATAAACTTAGTGAAGAAGACCATTGAAGGCTCACTAGCACAGTGTTATGAGTCAGGCGACATACGCGATTTGGAAAATGTCCATCTTAATATTGATGACCAAAGCTTTTTTGAATTTCTGAAAACGCAAATCAGAAGCGTAACCATTCCGTTCTCAGTTGCCAAAAAGAAAGAAAATATCAAAAAAGAAAAGGAAATTGAAAAGGAAATTGTTGAAAAAGAAAAAGAAATATGTCTCGCGTCCAATGACTCTATATATGAAATAAAGGAACAGTTGGACAAGTTAAAAAAGGACCTAGAAGACACCAGGTCCTGGAAGGTGGAAGGGACGATAATCCGGTCCAAAGCAAATATTATTGAATATAGTGAGAAAAACTCGTCTTATTTTTCTTCATTAGAAAGGAGAAACTACATCGTGAAAACAATATCAGAATTAGAAACAGAGACGGGAACTGTTGATACTTCAGAAGACATTTTAAGAGAACTCGAATCTTTTTATAATAAACTGTACTCCGCAAGAGATGATTCAAATAATACTGATGATAATCTCTTTTTGAACCACTCTGTCAAACTATCAGATGAAGATCAACATTCATGTGAAGGGAGACTGACTTTAGATGAACTAACTAATGCAACGAAAAACATGAAAATTGGAAAATCTCCCGGATCAGATGGCTTCCCGATAGAATTTTATAGATGTTTTTGGGACGAACTCGGGGTATTTCGTTTACGCTCAGCAAATCAATCATTTGAAACGGGAATATTATCGTCGTTTCAGCAGCAGAGCTACATATCATGCCTACCAAAGGAAGGTAAAAATAGAAAATTTATTAAAAACTGGCGCCCAATATCACTATTAAATATAGATTACAAAATTATATCAACTTGTATAGCTAAAAGAATACGGGAAGTTTTACCATCAATAATTGACGAAACACAAAAGGGGTTCATGAAGGGAAGGTACATCGGGGAAATAACTAGACTTTTGTTTGATCTTATAAATCATACTGAGGAAAACAGTATTCCTGGTCTACTCTTCTTGATCGATTTTGAAAAGGCCTTTGACTCTGTGTCTTGGAACTATATAGAAAGATGCCTTTTATCTTTTAATTTCGGGAATAATATTATACGGTGGATCAAGACATTCCAAAATGGTAGCAAAAGCTGTGTTGTAAATAACGGGTATATCTCAGAATTTTTCAATTTACAAAGGGGTTGTCGACAGGGGGACCCGATATCCCCATATATTTTTATCCTTGTTGCGGAGACCCTTGCTATCGCCGTTAAACAGGACAGAAATATCAAAGGAATAACAATAGAAAACACAGAAATAAAAATTCAGCAATATGCTGACGATACTACTTTGATTCTCGACGGCTCGAGAGAATCTCTTGAAGCAGCCATGGGTCTCTTGAATAAGTTCTCTTCTTCATCTGGATTATATCTCAACGTAGATAAGTCAATCGCAGTGTGGATAGGCCAGAAAAAAGGTAGTACTGTCAAACTATGTCCTCATTACAGGATAAACTGGGATCCAGGAGGATTTAGGCTACTTGGTATCTGGTTTTACCCCAACATGAATGATACTGTTGAAAGAAATTATAGCGATAAAATGACCTCTATTAAGAAAATTTTAGGAAGCTGGTTCAGAAGAAATCTGACCCCTATAGGCAAAATAACGGTTATTAAAACACATGTTCTTCCACTTTTAGTTCACCTATTTTCAGTCCTACCAAACCCTAATACAACTTTTATAGCAAACTTAGAAAAAAGCCTTTTCCAGTTCATATGGAACGGTAAGCAAGACAAAATAAAACGAAAAACAATCATTATGTCCAAAACAGAAGGCGGATTGGCTATGATAAATTTTCAAGCTTTTGCATCATATCTGAAGGTGAAGTGGGTAAAGAGAGTAGTGGAGGACGACGGCATTTTTGGGGCATTGGTAAAAAATATATTGCGGCCTGCTGGTCATGATGTTTGGTGTCTAGATTCGGCAAGCATATATGCAGTTCAAAAACAAATAAAAAACCCGTTCTGGTGTGACACACTCAGATCATGGGCAGAATGTGTGGAATATTGCGAAGCAAAAGACAAGAACTACAACAATCTTCTGTTTGACCTTGTTCCGATATCAGAGTGGAATGATATACGCCGTTGGGTGGATGTGGGTGCATCCTATATTACTGATCTTTTAAATGAGGATGGTACACGTTTTTTTAAAATTCAATGAATTCCAGACTAAATTTGGAATCAAACCTATCTATTTCATCCTTCATTGTGCAATAATTCACAATATATCGAATGAAAAACGTAGAAATATAAAAAACGGTACTTTTATTAAAAATATTAGGAATCAACGAGAAGTATACAGACGATTAATGAATCAAACATGCTTAAAATTTATTTACAGTATACTTATTAAAAAGATTGAAATCAAACCGCAACGAAATCAGGAGAAATGGGAAGATGAACTAAATTCAAAAGATTTGCCTTGGACTTCAATATACAGCTGCATTTATAGTACCTCAATGGACATCACCCAACAATACTTTCAATACCAAATCATTCACAGAATACTTGTAACCAATTCTCTTTTAAAATTATGGGGTAAAACCGATACCGATATGTGTACCTTCTGTAACCAAGAGAAAGAAAGTATTCTGCATTTGTTTTATAAATGTATTTATTCGAAAGCAATTTGGAGCAATCTTCATACATGGTCAAATGAAGTAGAAATTCAAATGGAGGAGCCGTTCGGATCCCAAGTAATCCTGGGTAATACAGGTTCTGTTCTTAAAGACCACCTGCTGTTACTTGGTAAACAATATATATATACAGATCTCTCTATCTTCGCTCAGAAGTGGGGTCCCCTGGCGTAACCCTTAAGCAGTATTAACCTTTTGGTATCTTACGAATAATTGACTTAATAAATCTTTTTCTTTTATTTTTATCAGTTCGGTGGAGATAGCGTACGGTAAAAAGTTGTTTCTTCCAAAATTGGTTTATTTGTGATTGTGGATGCAGCGGCACGTGTGTGTGTGTTTCTGTGTGTGTGTGTGTTGTCCTGGTCGTGTCAACATGAACATTTTCTATGTATACATATTTGTTTGTCTGGCTCTGGAACAGAAAACACGTATACGAACATGTGTATCACAAAATCCTAAACCCTCGACCATGTGGGCGTGTAAGGATATGTAAAATCGTGGTCATTGTAAATAAATGCCCAGTGGCCTGTTCCAGGGCTTAACACGAAAAAAAAAAAAAAAAAAAAAAAAATGTCGCTCTGTCCATGAACCTTTCATGTAGTTTGAAAAATCAAATTTTTTCAAATAATCGACACATGTGCTATTCCAATGTTGTTTGTGGTTGTTAAACAAAAGTCCTGCAGATGCTATCCTGGAGATCCCTGGGTTTGAGTGCTGGGAGATTTAAAAAAACAACACTTTCACATTTACGAAATAGCACGCGTCATTATTTTTATTCTGCGGTGCCTTTTCACTGCTTTTTTGGTCATAATCAGTATCACATAGTGCTTGTATTATGTTTTTCATAACTAAAATGGCATAGTTTTCCTTCGGAATACAAGTTGACTTTTAACCAGCACAGAATATGTTGAATATGCACAGAGAGTGTAGATTATAATTTCCGGCATAATAAAGCTAACTATGCTTCCTAATTCTGTAGAAATTTATGTCAAAATTGCTTATATACATGTATTCAACTCATTCAATAATTCATAATTCTTTAGCCTGCACATGTAATCTGTCAATGTACATGTTCCATTCGTTATATACCTTATTTGTCCTGTGTTATACCATACCTGTCTTGCATTATACCATATGTCCTGTGTTATACCATATCTGTCCTGTGTTATACCATATCTGTGCTGTGTTATACCATATCTGTCCTGTGTTATATCATATCTGTCCTGTGTTATACCATATTTGTCCTGCATTATACCATATGTCCTGTGTTATACCATATCTGTCCTGTGTTATACCATATCTGTGCTGTGCTATACCATATCTGTCGTGTGTTATACCATATCTGTCCTGCATTGTACCATATCTGTCCTGTGTTATACCATATCTGTCCTGTATTTTACCATATCTGTCCTGTGTTATACCATATCTGTCATGTATTATACCATATCTGTGCTGTGTTATACCATATCTGTCCTGTGTTATAACTTATCTGTGCTGTATTTACAATATCTGTCCTCTGTTTACAATATCTTTGCTGTATTATACCATATCTGTCCTGTATTATACCGTATCTCTCCTGTGTTTACAATATCTGTCATGTATTGTACCATATCTGTCCTGTGTTACATCAAATCTGTGTTGTATTATACCATATCTGTCCTGTTATACCATATCTGTCATGTATTATACCACATCTATGCTGTGTTACACCATATCTGTCCTGTGCTATACCATATTTGTCCTGTGTTATACCATATTATACCATATCTGTCCTGTGTTATACCATTACAATCGTCTAGTCCGTCATTCGTAATTCAGCCGTCGTCCATTAGAGAATATCCGCGTCCATAATCCAAATACCTATTCCATATTCCATATAACAGTATCAGCACCAAATTCAATAAGACAATCATAGTATACATAAACATAGGCTTGTTTCCTGAAAGAGAGAAGCGGTCAACAGTTTTCAATGATGCCGGCAAGACATCATGATGTTCCAAAAATATCAAATCCGTATCGCTGATCAGTATTCTTAATCCATAATATTCGTTGTAAAGTTCTTATCTAAAGAATGATGTATCTCAGTCACGCATTGATTGTGACTGTTCATGTGAGTACCATGAGGGTCTTGGAGTACATGGGTTCATACGGCCCCTAGCCCCGGGTTAAGCGGAATTAGACACAAGTTACGAAACGTACGCTCGTATTTTGCTATCAGCATGCGATATGTATCGCAAAATTTGAGAAACTTTGAGTTGAGGCGCTTGGTGGTGTTGCCCTGGTTTATAAGTTTATGCAACAATGTTTTGTGACGTTCATTAAAATCGTCACATTTAACACAGGATCTAGCAAATGCTACTGGGCGTGATATGTATACGCCATATGCAGGTCCCACTTGAATATTACTGTCCGGAAAGGGATAGTTTACGATGTCGAAATTGTAATCATCTCTTTTGTCATACAGTCGACGAGACTGTCCTGTGTTATACCATATCTGTCCTGTATTTTATCATATCTGTCCTGTGTTATACCATTACAAGCGTCTAGTCCGTCATTCATAATTCAGCCGTCGTCCATTAGAGAATATCCGCGCCCATAATACAACAACAAACATATCTTTGTTTTATTATACCATATCTGTCCTGTATTATATCAAATCTATCCTGTATTGTACCATATATGTCCTATGTTATACCATATTTGTCATGCGTTATACCATATGTTCTGTGTTATACCATATCTGTCCTGTGTTATACAATATCTGTCCATGTACATGTAATCTTGCTCATGTAAAGGTACCCTGTCCATGTACATGTAATTTGAGCAAGTCCATGTACAAAACTTCTGCGTATGCTCAGAGTACATGTATAGGAGTAGTAGCCAAAGTGGACATTTTGGGGTGTGAAGGAAGGTGTTTGGGTAAAAATGGACCATCCTTGGTCCGAATGCGTCGT
>JAVTVY010033677.1:0-13852 GCA_036873755.1 Hanleya hanleyi | reverse complement strand
CCAGCAACACGTTTTTTTTTTTTTTCACATTTTGGCCAAAGTGTAAGTGAAGCAATCCATTATAAATGCCTCTTGTTCTATATGTCATTGTACCACGCCTCTGGGGGCCAACTTGGATACGGCACAAGCTGGGCCCGTATTCGTCCTAACCAATTGAATTTGTCAGTCCTAAACTAGATCAACAAGCAGGTGCCAATATGGGGCTATGTTGGGGCACAAACTGCGGTCGGGAGATATGTATGCGAATTAAATTCGAAACAAAAAATAAAATGTAGAGTTCTGAGCTGAACTGTATATTGTACTTCTAAACCGGTTTCGTCCATTTTATGGTCTTTTCAATAGCAATGATATATTCTTCCCCTATGTGAAGCCATATATATAGTTGCCTTGCTGTTGAACATGCTAAAACGCATTTTTATATACAAATTAGATACTGGAGACATATTTACAATATACCGGAGAAGCCAAATTGTAAAACAGTTAGTTATAATCCGACAATGATATATACTATAGAACAAGGACTAAACAATTAGCTGCATTGCCCTGATGCTGAACATAAGATGACATGTCTTTTGAGTTAGTTTTGCCTGACACGTCCAGACTTTTTACTCCTTTTTCAGTCGATACATGCATAAAAGAAATAATTAATTGTTCAATTCCACAGTTCATATATCAATAAAGGTATTATTAACAGTTTAATTCACATTTGAACTTCTGAATGAAGTACTGTTCCTTTGTCTGTCGCATGACTGTATCATCGGATTTCATGTCGTAAAACGGAAAAATACTAAATTTCGTTTCGTATTAAATTATATTCAGGTTTATATTATTGTGCCGCGACCTTCTTGATGGCCGCTATCGGCCATTCGCGCGTTCGCGTGTTCGCGTGCCGCGACCTATCCTGAGGCGAGTATGCGAGAAGACGAGAACACGCGAATGGTAGGTCGCGACTCGCTAATGGTATCATTCGCGTGTTCTCGTGTTATCGTGCCGCGACCTTTTTGATGGCCGCTATCGGCCATTCGCGCGTTCGCGTGTTCGCGTGCCGCGACCTACCCTGAGGCGAGTATGCGAGAAGACGAGAACACGCGAATGGTAGGTCGCGACTCGCTAATGGTATCATTCGCGTGTTCTCGTGTTATCGTGCCGCGACCTTTTTGATGGCCGCTATCGGCCATTCGCGCGTTCGCGTGTTCGCGTGCCGTGACCTATCCTCAGGCGAGTATGCGAGAAGACGAGAACACGCGAGTGGTAGGTCGCGACTCGCTAATGGCATCGTTCGCGTGTTCTCGTGTTATCGTGCCGCGACCTTTTTGATGGCCGCTATCGGCCATTCGCGCCCCCTAATTCTCGTATTTTCGCCATTTCGTCTGGCCAAATCTGCAGGGCGAGATAGCGAGAACGCGAGTGGCCGCTATCGGCTTCCATACTTTTAAGCGCCTGGGACTAACTTCGGCCGCCCAGCACTAAAGCAAAAAAAAAAAATGATGCGCCCAGCTCTCGAAAATATCAGTAACTTTAATGGTACTTGCCAAAATATGTCGGCATTATACGTTTCCAGGTAGCTCCGCCATGTTTCCCCTAATAGTCCACGCCACGCTTCCCAAACATCTGCCGCAGATTGTTGGAAATATTCGGGAACCCTCGTGATCATGCTGGTCGCTGTTAGCCGGTGGTATTGCGGAAGGCTACCGAAATCCCAGAATCTCGCGTCAGGCGAGCTGTATATGCCACGATGCATGAAGGAAGCAAATCATTTGATCGGAGAATGGAGGTTGTTATTTCGTCTGCTGCGAAGTTTTACCGAGCCACGAATATCACTTGACATGTGTTTTATAAATCAATGTCATGAAGCGACAAGCAACTTTGAAAAACTTCTTCTCACAGAAGCGTCAGAGGTCCAATGAAGGTAAATCTTTTGTTGGCTTTCGGTGGTCGTTGTTGTTGTTCTAACACGTCAGCTTCCAAAAAATATTTTAATTATATCTATATTAAAAGCACACATGCATGTGTGCGCTCGCTCGTACGTCGTAATCAGTCTATTAGATCTACATGTACTATGAGATATCTATAATATGGCTAGTACACTTGAATCCAGTATTAAACTGGAGATTCCTGAGTAATCTATTTTTAGCCGAACTTACATTGTAATGTTGACACACATTCCGATACCACACACATTCCGATAGTATCCGTTTTCACTCATTTGCTGATCTTGGAATTTCGTTGAGATTGTAGACATATTATACTGCACGTTTTATATATCCAGCCTATACAACATTGCATCATTTCTTCAGTTCAGTCATTAGTTAAAAAATGTTCTACCTCAAAAAGAAATAAAAAATGGCTGGATTTTATGAGAGAAATTACTAAATTTAAACACAACAATGACCCTATTATATGTTATTACTGAAGAAATCGATAATAAAATCATCGTTGTGTTTTAAATTCAGTAACCTATAACCAGTTGTTATTTTGTTCGTGTGTGCTTTATTGTTCATTGATTATTATTATGTACTCTCTTCAGATGAGGTACCTTGAAGTTGAATGCCAAATAAATATATCCATGGAGAATGGCTCTCTAGTGATGCCTGATTTGATTCTTGCATTCTAACAAATCTCTGATCTTGACCTTTCTCACTTCAAATTTGTGTTTCTTATCCAGTTTCCTGTCTTATTTAGGACTACAAACATTTACTTCTCAACTGCTCTGACAGAGCATCATTCCCTACGCTAATTTAAGAAAAATCGCCTAATGCCGAGAAGGAGGGGGGGGGGTTCCCCGCTCTCTCGGACTCTCCCCCCAACACTTCGTGCTGTACTGCTGGGCTGATCATTCTCCAGGGTAATAGAAACTGAGGGCGATAATAGTTGCTACGCTAATGACTCACCAGCGGTGACATCTGGAAAAGTTAATAGTTCCCACTGTCAATTAGAGACGCTATATAAATTCTCTCATGGTAGCACACAGGGCCCCCAAGTCATCTCTCGAGTACACACTTAAATTATCTCAAACCCTATTTCGTAGGTCCAGTGACGTTAGTCACACTGCCATGTGTGATATCATCGTCTCAAATACTGCTTCAATATCATCACTATACTCATCCTTTATATTAAATGAACGGTAAACATTTCTCTCCAAATATTATATTTAGTACACTTTGTAGGTTAATAGAATTCCTTACGATATATAGTTTCTTCATTGTCACTCTCATCATCTGATAATTATTTCTTATTCTTATGAGACCCGAGTTTTGGGACTGTGGTTTAGCTAGAACGCCGACTAGATCCCTCAACCTCTCCCCCAAATCAGCCCAATTAACACAGGTAACGAGCTCCTGTGGTATTTACCTCCATCTCTTTTAAAATCGATATCTCTTACACAACCTAGATTCGACGTGTATGCCTTCGTTAACAGGATTATTAGGTCTTCTATGTGTCAGTCGCATATGTCTGAATAAATGTTCGGGTCTCGATAATTTCTTAGAGAAAAAGGTAGGCCTATATGTTGGACATTGTGTAGATGCGTTATGATCGGTGCATTCATGTAGAATGATGTATAACTTTTATGTCATTCTCTATATATGAGAATGATGGCGTCGCTAAGCATGTTCTTGGGATTTTATCCATTACCAACTACACATCTTCGGTCTCTTTGAAGTTGAGGATGAATGGTTCTGCTTTCTTTCAACGCCTGTAGATATGAAGCGAGCTGTCTATCAAGTTGTGCATTAATGAGTTGGTGATATGGATGTAATCGTCGCCATTTTAACCTCTTTTACATGTGGATTGACAGTTGAGTCCTTCATATCGAGGTCTTGTGAGGTCTTCTCTGATGGTTGATTGTTTCACTCCTCAGGAAAGGTTTAGTCTTGTCGGACCAGACGCTTGTAATTGTCTACATAAATTAGTTTGATCCACTTATCGACATCGCAAACGTATCCCTCTTACCAGGTCAAGATAAATCTATAGGTGAAAGCTGACGATGTGATGTGTAAGCGAATTCTCTTAGAATACGGATAGGCCACTCGATACATCATTAAATGCAATTGAAAAGCGAAAACTAGATACTCTTATACTTATTCATTCCTCCTGTGAAACCCAAATGGCTAATTTCATAGGCCAATATATATATTTAAGCATTGACCTCTATGAATTTCACAACATCGCCTAATCCAAACTTATAGAGATGCTTTCATACATTCATCTTCTGTTGCTTCTCATGGCATTTCTTCAGTGTATCCACGTATCTACACACGAATGACTTCTGTCTCGTTATTTCTATCGAGCTCTCTCATTCAGGGACCTTTGCATGGAGACGATGATTGTAATCGTCTACAATCTTTTGCGAGACATCTTCATATCGATAGGTTTGTTTATGAGTAGAGTATCTGAACTTTGTGCCGATCCGTTAACCCCTTTAGGCAACCTCTGCCAGAGAAGTGAATTGTTTTCAATATTTTTTCCAGTCTCTGTTGCGAGGAATAATTGAAGGCCAGTGGTGGGTGATTGGAGTATGATATGTGTTTGGTTCCGCTGTGAGTTTGATTTTAACTCAAGGCCTAATAAGGAGTTGTTAAGAGGGACTATTTGGGTGCCTGTGCACCGCTTTCTGAAAGCAGAGAAAAAAGCCAAAATTGTGACGTAATTTGTACGAGCGCGCATAACTCAAAATTTCGATGGGCGACCCCCGTCAAGAAGCCTGTCCGGTTGTAGCACTTGAATAAAGGTACTTCTTGCCGAAATATGGGAGTCTAGACTTAATTAATCAATCGGGGAGATGCAATTTCGTTAGCAGCTTTTAACATTGCCGTCAATGTAAAATTTAATAGTGGTCTGGACCCTATTGGTACTATGCATAAGTATCTAGTGAAGATGTCGATCGCTATATACGAGAAGAAAGCTGATTTCGTCGGTATATTTAGCTGTATTAGACACGTTGACCAGATCCGTGTCGCATAAAATATTTATACTAGTCGTGAATCTCTGAAGTATGACGAACGGGTTTTGAAGACTATCCGCACGTTGATAGCCCAGTCATTGATTCAGTTCAGACAATGAGGCGTTATGCCGACGCTTTTATTCCTACGAAGTAGGCTACAGATCGCAAATTGTCCGGTAATGAGTCAGTGAGTCCATGCGAATCCTTTCGTCGGCAAAATAAGGAGAACCATTGACATTAGAACCTTGATTTTTGGCATGAACGTGCATTAGGGCATTGTTACCAGCAAGTTCTGATCTGAAATAATTCTGATTAAAATTAGATTGATAACTAACACTTCAGTATATTGTTATAGATATATGTGAACTGTAGCCTTTAACGTGTATCCTATTTCACATTGGCCACATCAGGTTTGAGCCTTCAAATTCAGGTCAAATTACCCACAGCTAAAAATACCCTGTCTCACTGTATGCCACATGGCCCTATTACTGAGGTTAATCTACTGCATATACCCTCAAACAATCAGCGCTGTTTCCATAACGAAGTTGAGGTGGTTTAACGTTTATCAATGAAGAAAATCACCGATCAACCGCCATAGAATATAATGTGAAACAAGAAAACCGGAATAGTACATTCATCAGATTGCCGATGCCCAAAATGTGTTGTCTCATATATCTAGATAACAACGTGATGTAGAGACGCTATTTATTCGTCTTTGTACCGGTTATGCTCAGGAGAATGACATAGAATCATTATTATCTTGTGCAGAGAAGGTGTTGGTCTTGAGTTGAATTACCGTAAACTACATAAATGCTACCTTTCTACTATAGTACTATATATAAAAATTTGTTGTATTGTTGGGAAAATAATGTGATTAAAGAGATGTAAATGTATTTTCACACGTAAAGCTTGAAATCTACTGAACCTATATTATTCAATCTGTTTCCTTTAATTAAAAAATTGTAAAATTAAATTTATGTAATATTTATTTATGAAATAGGAAATGCTAATTTTCCATCATTTGTTAGTGCATTTATCTACACTGCTATTACCAGGCAACTTGCCATTCCTAATACACACAATTCAGTATATTGTTATAGATATATGTAAACTGTGGCCTTTAACGTGTATCCTATTTCACATCCAAACATTTCATCACAGACCAAATCATGCAGGCTTCAAATTTAGGTCAAATTGCCACTGATGATGAAATATCCTACATCAACCAATTAAGTCAGCCTGAAGCAATAACCCAGCAGAACATAGAAAGATCTGGTATCATCCTTCAGATTAGCCTGTGAGGAACAATGATAAAATTTACTGAGGGTGAAACAAAGCTGTCCTGCAAGCCACCCAAGGAATTTATCAGCTTGTGTTGGGACATGTTGTTGGTATCATGTAAGCTGTTTAGTAGTTTACTCATTCAAATCTCCATACCATATTTTCTGTTATTCAACAGACAAATTTCTTTACTGGTTTTAATTGTTTAAGTTTTACTGGGTTTCAACTGCTACAGATAGTAACATAGTACTGATACTGTAGAAATGGGTAGTGTGAATTTAATTATTCCATGTTTAGTACAATTTGTTCACATGAATGGTGGAATGTCTGGACTCTCAAATGAAAGTGTGTTATACATGTATGGCTCAAGCATGTTAGGTTTGAGATAGGCTAAAAATAGGTTGTTCAAGGAGGCTTTGTTTTGCCGCTGTTGTGTGCATTAAGGGTATGGAAACATGATATATGCACCCAGAGCCCTGATCTACAGCTGTATAAAACTCAACATCTGGCATTGACGGCATGTTTAAAGGGTCTTAATTTATTTTCTTTGGGTAGAATTTAACTAGATAAAGTAACTTTGATTGTACTTCTTGAATATTGACTATATATCACACTGAGATATAATTTAAACAAAAACATTACATGTGTAATTATGTCTAAATTTTTCTTGTCATTTCAAATTTTGATTCCTTGATTAAGGGATACAGAATCACTGCCACGGAGTGTGTTGGTGTGTCACAGAATCACTGCCACAGAGTGTGTTGGTGTGTCACAGATTCACATCAGCACAGTAACTGGTAAACTATTCATTCAATCCCATCACTTTTAATCTTCAACAAAATATTCAATACTGTTTTAATCGAAAATTTCTGGTGATTTTTGATGAAAATCTCTGGTGATTCTGACTTGGGCTGCATGTGCCCATCTTAATATAGGCAGGATTTCAAATTGGGGCTGGGGGAGGGGGGGGGGGGGGGATTGCCAAGAGCTCAGTGCCTGTCCTAATGCCTACCTTACTTCGTAGGTCCTGTGACGCATAGTCACACTGCCATGTATAATAGAAACATTACATTTATATTCTATATAAGAATGTAACTTGGAAGGTCCAGTGAAAGATGCCGAATCTTTCGTATCGAAATATAAAGGGGTTTCATTTCTTCTGTTCACACGAGGAATAACTTGAATACACCAGGTAATTTCATATGCATGTACCACGGAGTATACAAGAGCTGTGATTTGGAGAGATGGTTCTATTTTGACGATCGGAATAAAAGAAAATATTACATGTCAACATCTTTTATTACGGTAATATATTAGTCAGCGATGCAAACTTTTACATGATTGTACAGGATTCAAATGAGTTATAAAAACACAATTTCTTCAATAATTGGTATATGGTAATGCAGTGATACACATCTGAAAGCGGTTGGAAATGAAATAATTAACAATTGTATCGGATAATAATCCCAAACAATTTGTACTGAAAAGTATAGACTAAAATGTTCACATGTGTATTATTTCCTGAAGTTAAACTTTGATTTTGGATTGACAATTATTCTCCAGAAACCTGACGAATCCGGTGTTATGTTGCATTCAATTATAAAAGTTTGAAGAATTTCATATGAATCGCAGCCCTTCTCCCCTCTCCACACTATTCTAGGACGAAACCCTGCGTTCAGTTGTCTCATTGGGTGAAACCCTCATGTCTCTAATCTCTCCCGTTTTCAGTATAGGAAATGTGTAGAAAAAGGGGTTGCCCATTCGCCATTATGCTGGACATAGTGCTGAAGCTACTGTCGGGGAGCAGAGATATAGTACATAAGGGTATTTCCATTCTTTAATATTATCCGAATGGCATGGCCGAGATGATTAACACGCTCCTATGCCGGCACCTGAGGTTCGAATCTCGAAAGTGTCATGGGGATTCCCCTTCCTTTTCCGGTCACGTGACCGGAAGTGACCTTTGACCCTATGCAACCATGTTATCCGATAGGCCTACTATGCCGATGAGCAGGTCAAAGGTCACTTCCGGTCATGTAAACGTAAGTGACGTCACACAGGTCATATGCGAATTCCAAAGGTCAGTGTGGGTTTTCTCTTCATTGTCTACTACTGCGCTTTCTCTCCTATTTATTATTTCGATAGCTTTCCCCACGAAAATCTTAGAGAATGTCGTCATCATCACCGCTGACATCAATGTCGTCAATATCATAGTTAACATCAATGTCGTCATCATCATCGCTGATATCCATGTCGTCATTATCATAGTTAACATCAATGCCGTCATCACCACCGCTGACATCAATGTCGTCATCATCATAGTTAACATTAATGTCGTCATCATCATCGCTGACATCAATGTCGTCATTATCATAGTTAACATCAATGTCGTCATCATCATCGCTGACATCAATGTCGTCATTATCATAGTTAACATCAATGTCGTCATCATCATCGTTGACATCAATGTCGTCATTATCATAGTTAACATCAATGTCGTCATCATCACCGCTGACATCAATGTCGTCATTATCATAGTTAATATCAACGTCGTCATTATCATAGTTAACATCAACGTCGTCATCATCATCCAGGCCCGGCGGCTATTCAGCAAGATTTTCCCTGTAAGTAACTATAATGACGGACGATATTTCTCACATTTTTGTCCTTTTTACGTCCCTATAGCATCGACGTCATCAACATCGCTAGCATCAATGTCGTCGTCATCATCGCTATCACAATCCTCATCATTGCCATATTATTTTCATCATCATAGCAATCATCATCACAGAAACTGTGTCATTTTCGAATGTAGTTTCAGCAGTAGGGCCTACGATCATTTAATTGGCGGATTAAGCCGAGTATGGGACGAAGGTCCATCCACCAATTGAATGAGCGTAAAATTCCCTATTTGTTCGCTTTCTTTGTCCGAGGCCGTGATAAGTGTTAAAAAAGCTCTTGGATTGTCGACAATAAACATTGTGATATTATATCTATGAATAGAGGCTATGGCCTATTGATCGTCTGGGGGTTGTTTGATCGTGCATGATTAGAGAGAAACCGGGGGTGTATGGCTAAGTTTGGGTAAATTTTCAATTCATTCATTCCTTCTAGACAAGATAGTTGACTAGGGGACATAACTCTTTCTGAATATTCTCTTCCTCTTTAATAACTTTATTTCCATATGTATTCATCATGAATTCTTTATTTATGAGCTGATCGACTGATCGACTGTGTCTGTCACCGACTGATTTACGATTGCATTCAGAGAGCACTTCAGTTCACTTCTACCTCATGTAAGCGACTCGAATAATGGAGAGAAAATTATTGCTGTTAACAGTTCTTTGTTGATGGAGATTAAAGAAAGTAAACCCTTCCGAAAACATTTACATAAACCATCTGTTGACCGGTGGGAATATATATCGCGCTATTGTCTGCTTGTTGACGATTGCATGGATCACTTCTCTGATTGGTTACTTTCAATCTGACGTCATATGTCAATTTCCCACGCAGGTCACAAGGTCAGATAGTAATCTGATCTCGGGCGACAGTTTGATAACCTGGAAAATCTGCACTTCTTTACGACATTGTACTTGACTGAACTTCAGTGACAAATATTATGTATACATCAAAATCGTACCTGTAGGTATTTTATGTTCCAGGTAGTGGGTACCCAGTAAACTTTAACCGTGCACATGAATTACCCTATAAGGCTTATCCGTCTGTGCCTTCTCGACTGGACGCATTTTTCATGGTTTCTCGGTCATAACCAATATAAATTGTGTTAGTGTCAATAAAGAATTGAATAGAAATTTCTCTGTATTTCTACGTATAAATCTAAATTTACTTATTGAATTATTTTTAAATGTAATTTGTTCCGAAATGACAAGGATGAATACTCCGGAAACAGGTCATGTGATTAGTGATTGACCCTATTTAAACACCGTTACCTGGCACTTTCTTTATGGGCTAATAAATGAACGTGACAAATTAGAAATTTGACCTGATCTATAATGACACGATTTTCACACCCGGGTAAACAGTGAAACTATACAAGAATGCATAACCGGATTACAAGATCTCTAGCCGACAGTACTATTTCATAGGACAAATATATTGACCGAATTTATTAGCACTGGACCTTAGTTTACATGTGAGTAACCCATGAGTGATCTTGACTTGACTAGTCGGCATGGATGGATGTACTCGGGCACTCCAACGCACCGCGATGGGCACTGGTCGTACGAACCCGCTGAGCAACCCGTTTTCGCCATCCCGCCCTACACATATGATCCCAGTTCCTACAGTTTAATCAAATAATATCAATGCTCTCCACACTGATGAAGACAACCCCCAATCTAAGACAACCAAGACGGTACCAGTATGTCAGGGGAAAATACCATCATCCAAACTGTTTGCCGATATTCCATGAGATCCCATTATAGGCCATTCACGACAAATTTGGCCTTTTCTGTATAACAAGGTTAGATCCTAACAGATCGATGGAAACATTGGCTTGCAAGGATGACTCACGGTACTTAGGCCTTACACAGGTATATGGAAACATTGGCTTGCAAGGATGACTCACGGTACTTAGGCCTTACTCAGGTATATGGAAACATTGGCTTGCAAGGATGACTCACGGTACTTAGGCCTTACTCAGGTATATGGAAACATTGGCTTGCAAGGATGACTCACGGTACTTAGGCCTTACTCAGGTATATGGAAACATTGGCTTGCAAGGATGACTCACGGTACTTAGGCCTTACTCAGGTATATGGAAACATTGGCTTGCAAGGATGACTCACGGTACTTAGGCCTTACTCAGGTATATGGAAACATTGGCTTGCAAGGATGACTCACGGTACTTAGGCCTTACTCAGGTATATGGAAACATTGGCTTGCAAGGATGACTCACGGTACTTAGGCCTTACTCAGGTATATGGAAACATTGGCTTGCAAGGATGACTCACGGTACTTAGGCCTTACTCAGGTATATGGAAACATTGGCTTGCAAGGATGACTCA
Source organism: Hanleya hanleyi (assembly GCA_036873755.1). Classification (NCBI taxonomy): domain Eukaryota; kingdom Metazoa; phylum Mollusca; class Polyplacophora; order Lepidopleurida; family Hanleyidae; genus Hanleya; species Hanleya hanleyi. The sequence goes on along the minus strand of JAVTVY010033677.1, from coordinate 2,602 downwards.
CGGTACTTAGGCCTTACTCAGGTATATGGAAACATTGGCTTGCAAGGATGACTCACGGTACTTAGGCCTTACTCAGGTATATGGAAACATTGGCTTGCAAGGATGACTCACGGTACTTAGGCCTTACTCAGGTATATGGAAACATTGGCTTGCAAGGATGACTCACGGTACTTAGGCCTTACTCAGGTATATGGAAACATTGGCTTGCAGGATGACTCACGGTACTTAGGCCTTACTCAGGTATATGGAAACATTGGCTTGCAAGGATGACTCACGGTACTTAGGCCTTACTCAGGTATATGGAAACATTGGCTTGCAAGGATGACTCACGGTACTTAGGCCTTACTCAGGTATATGGAAACATTGGCTTGCAAGGATGACTCACGGTACCTCTAGGCCTTACTCAGGTATATGGAAACATTGGCTTGCAAGGATGACTCACGGTACTTAGGCCTTACTCAGGTATATGGAAACATTGGCTTGCAAGGATGACTCACGGTACTTGTGGGCCTTACTTCAGGTATATGGAAACATTGGCTTGCAAGGATGACTCACGGTACTTAGGCCTTACTCAGTATATGGAAACATTGGCTTGCAAGGATGACTCACGGTACTTAGGCCTCCATCACTCAGGTATATGGAAACATTGGCTTGCAAGGATGACTCACGGTACTTAGGCCTTACTCAGGTATATGGAAACATTGGCTTGCAAGGATGACTCACGGTACTTAGGCCTTACTCAGGTATATGGAAACATTGGCTTGCAAGGATGACTCACGGTACTTAGGCCTTACTCAGGTATAACGTGAACGATCATTCTCACTGACCCGGATCAGTTGGACTAAGTCGTGTGAGTCAGTCGAACACACCATTCCTGCACCTTAATGGTTTACTCGGGTATCCGCATAATTCTGGTATCTGATATCAATATTTCTCAATCAACATTTACGTTCGGTTGAATCGACGCAGGGGGCATATTAATGTGGGTGGATTTTTCTCGGGGAAATAAAATATTGTAAATTAACATCTCGTTCTGCATAGCAAAGTATCCCAGAAAATATCTGCAAATGCAGCTTTGCTAATTAGATTCTAAATAGATGCGAGAGAATATTAGCTAATTGCGCACCTTAATGCACATTCTTCTGTGGGCCACTACACACTTTCGGTTTCAAACTGGTACGGTATGTTGACATATAACCCTGAGCTATCTAGGTATATGTCAATATTATTGACTGCGGGGTCTCACGGCTCGGGTATATCAATATTATTGACTGCGGGGTCTCACGGCTCGGGTATATCAATATTATTGACTGCGGGGTCTCAAGGCTCGGGTATATCAATATTATTGACTGCGGGGTCTCACGGCTCGGGTATATCAATATTATTGACTGCGGGGTCTCACGGCTCGGGTATATCAATATTATTGACTGCGGGGTCTCACGGCTCGGGTATATCAATATTATTGACTGCGGGGTCTCACGGCTCGGGTATATCAATATTATTGACTGCGGGGTCTCACGGCTCGGGTATATCAATATTATTGACTGCGGGATCTCAAGGCTCGGGTATATCAATATTATTGACTGCGGGGTCTCACGGCTCGGGTATATCAATATTATTGACTGCGGGGTCTCACGGCTCGCCGGGTATATCAATATTATTGACTGCGGGGTCTCACGGCTCGCCGGGTATATCAATACAATAATATAGTATAATATGTTACGTAGCTCGAGTTGGACGTGTTTGTGAAACCGACTTCATTCTATTTTATCAAAATCCATAACAAACCTTCATAGTTGTCCATAATTTGTTCTCAGTTAGTTTTAATTGAATATCCAGTCTATGACACTGATTCTCAAACATGAAATTAGCCAACCATTTCCGGATTGATGCGGGTTAGCCACCAGAGATTGGTTTATACTTTGATGGAATATGTAATACCAGAAATAATTCTTTATGGTAAAACACGAGTTCATCTTCATTTACAGTCGTCAAGTAATATTACCACAGAAAACCCAGAAGTCTACAAAAACAAAGTGAGTCAGCCAAGCACCATAATTTGACCTAGTGCCCTGATTAACCTACATTCTATAGTAGTAGTACCGCAGTTCCGGGGTCTAGCATATATATTACAGCTAAACCACTCACCACTCACTCACCATACGGTAGAACGCAGAGTCTGTAGCCGAGTATGACCGTGTTTACATCATCTCCGTCCAGTGACGTATGGATGTAGGCCAAATGAACCATTCTACAGACGTCGTACAACTTCTGTCCAATCAGCATAATTATCCGGCCCACCTTTGACATAACAGCCAGCAGTTTTTACAATTTTTATATCTTCGTCTCCTGCAGAGATACAAATCCCCTGGTAACGCTATTGCTTCATTGTGGATATTAATTAATGTTAATAAACATTAGATGGGAGCTATTGCATTGACATAAATAGTCGCCTCGAATTGTCCTATAATCTTCATTGTGATCCCTCGGAACTTAATCATCCCATTCGTCAAGATCAGAAGTTTAACAACGACAACGAGATGTTCTGTTAAACGTTGCTAAGTGATGTGCGGTATAATTGGTGGGGAGGACACATATTTGT